>JXSR01S012687.1:39776-59120 GCA_000969725.1 Ophiothrix spiculata
CTATTAGTTATCCACTGCTTGTTCACGGAATACGGGCAACTAGAGTTTGGTGCCATTTTTCAACCGTCAAATGAATTGATCCTTCTAAATATACATGAATTTTAAGCTATTCTCGTTGGCAAACCTACCATCAAAAGCAACAATTCAGTACTGTTGTAAAAGCCTTTTAAGGCTTTTCGATCAAAGACATTCGCTCTGACATACATGTGTTCACTAAATTTGACAGCGAGTGACACTTAAGCGTTAGATATACTTCGTCATTTTTGTAGTTTGACATTTTCATTCAGAATTTTTCTCATGGTGATTGGTTTTTAAGAATGGTGTAAACTTTCATTCTGAATGAACATTTTCCCATGTACAATTTCACCATTGTGTAAATCATAACCATCATTGCAAGAAGAGCTTAAGAGATTACCTCACCATGAATCGATCTAGGCCGTAGAATCAATATCAAACAGTATACTACCCATCAGTAAGCACTTGAAAATGTGCAATTGGGTGAAAAAATATGTCTTCATTTATTACATTCTCCATAATGTGAAAATTTAGATTGAAAATTCCCATTCAGAATTAACAGTTTACTCCATTCTTAAAAACCAATCACCATGAGAAAAATTATGAATGAAAATGACTACAATAATGACGAAGTATATCTACCGCTTTACGATGCTTGAATGTAATATTGCATCCCCGATTGCATCGTAGCAGATACTTTCGAGATGCATCTAAAAGCTTCTAAAATCAAAAATGGAGGCGTCCCTTGGATTAAATGCATATGCAGTATGATTATTTCCTGGCCTTCTGTCGAATGTTATAAATAAATCAAATAAATAGATAAAATGGTATACCGTAATCATTTAGTTAAAATATTTAATACCAATTTGGTTGCCTTTTGAGGGCAGATGATGTAGTCATTAACAGTTAAAACACTGTTTAAAATGTTGCTGTTTAAAAAAACCGTTGTTTAAAGTGTTGTTGTTTAAAGTTTTAAACAACATTGTTCAGTTTGTTATTGTTATTAAAGCGTGTTGTCTTAATCAATGGTGTTTAAATTTTAAAATTGTTGTTTAAGATAAAGTTTTTTTAAACAACCACTGTATCAATAGATTATCGCCCAACCTTGTTTAAAAATATTGTACACAATATTGTTTATGTTTAAATTTTTAAACAAGTTGATTATTTTCTGAACAAGTTGTTTGATTTTTAAACAAGGTTGAGCGATGATCTATCTATACAACCGTTGTTCAATTTTTTTCTAACAGTGAAAGGGGACTTATACTCCTTGAACGAAAGGGGACCTATACTCCTTGATAGAGGAGATGCGGGAGAGTAACAGTTGAGCTACAAGGAAAGTTGACCCCCACCCCCCTTATCTCCAGAACTAGGCACTCATCTGACTAGTTCTTCGTATAAAATTTATATGTATAATATCATTATCACTGCATGTTTGTTTAACTGTACATAAAAAATAAATGCACAATTTCATGCGCTGTACCTTAAAAAGGGATTTGGACACGTTTTACAATTTTTTTAATAAAAAAATACGGTATATTATCTTGATTTTATTAAAGGTGTTTATGAGTAAATACTTTTGAGCTGATGCAAAGAATAGTTTAATTTGGTTTTAAGTCTTTTTTTTTTGGAAAATGGGGTAGTTTTCAATAATTTACGCCTTTTAGGGTTTAAAATTCAAGCCGCTTCCAAGAGTAATGGTCACTTTTTCATTTCATGGGGTTTGCATGAAAAGGTCTAAAAACAAAAGAAAATATAGGGAACGTGGGGTAATCCCGAACGCGGGGTAACCCCGAACACCGTGATTACAGAAAAACGTGAGAGGGGGAGATTTTGTAACTACCATATGGTGTAAGCTATAAGTGGACTGAAACCAAACATAAAGTAACCGAGAAAAAAATCTCGTATATTCTCGCGAGAATTGCAAAAAACGATTTTTCGCGAAAATAATTTTCTCGAGGATATCAAATATCTAAAGGAAGAGGAAGAGTAAGTTTTGCTTAGTTTGACAGATTCACGTGTCCATCTAGTTGGAAAAACTAAGGATTAGAGAAATATTTTTATATGTATCTTTTGAAACTATCCAAATTTCAAAATTTGCTTGGATTGGGGTATTCCCGAACGATACCCCGTTTCCATGGCAACCAGTACCGGCGTGACCAATTAAGTTGATACATTTGAAACACTTACTGAGCTTTTCAACATGTATGATTGTTATTTTATTTATGCTACAAGAAACAGAAAATGAAATGTTTGCTCCATATGGACTTGTCTATTGAAAAAACACGTTCGGGATTACCCCACTGCTGCGGGGTAATCCCGAACATCGCCATTTTTTTGTTTGGATCATAACTTCTTTTATAATAAAGTTTAGTACGTGAAACCATGTGTCTAGGTAGGGTAAAGCTTCCACTTTGTATTGGTAAGGTTATTCTTGGTAAACCTTGCTTTGTTGTCAACTTATAGGCTCCAAAGTAAAGCCGTTCGGGATTACCCCACTTTCCCCTAAAGAAGCTTAAAGACTTAATGTAAATATACACACAATTTCATTTATATACTCTTTGATACCTATTTTTTTTACTTTTCTTATAAAATATGTGAAGTGCAAACATTTTAAAATTTCGTCTTTAATTTATCTTAAAGGTACATGGTCCGATTTTTCAAATTTTAGCTTTCACTGTAATATGAATGATCACTACAAAATGTACTTAAGATACTTCAATTTCAAATTTCAGTCAAATCGGAACAACCATTTGGATTGTACATGTATGAGCAATTTTATAGTAGTATTTTATACTTGAATGTGTAAATCATTAATTGTTACCAACTTACCATCAAATCATAGTAATAATTTGAACACATTTTCACTTATACCTCTGAAACGCAACATACGGTACTAGTATTTCAGCCGTAAAATTTCACATGGACAATGAAAAAAATATGAGGAATTCAATTATTTTGGTACCAAAATCACAAAAAGTTTTAAAAATATCCTGATCCAATCGGACATGGCTCCTTTAAGATATGTGGCCAAATTACTGTATTCAATAAAATTACTTACCAGGGATCATGTCTATTAGAGATCAAAATCTGCTCAGATGGTAGGCTTTGGTAGCCAATCGGGTATGCAATATATATATGATTTAGCTCTTCTTTTTCGAAATTAGCATTCCAGTGTTAGTATTTACACCACAATGTAGAGTGATGAGCCTCTCCGTAATATCATGAGTGATTAACAACATGCCGGTTATTTCTTGTAATTTCCTGCAATTGCTGCCATGGAGAGGCGCTAATTAGTCCTGGTAATTAAGCAACATCCCTCTGATTGAAATTTAAACAAAAAATGACGATTAAAACTTGCACTAAACTCACCGAAATTATTTTTACCAGATATTTGTTTTTTAATTTATCTGGGAAGAATAATTTCAGTGAGTGCAGTAGAAGTTTTAATCATCGAATTTATGTTTTCAACTGAACTTATCTACTACCCTGGAAAAAATCGAGTACAATTCTAGTACAACATTCCTGAGATGCACATTTGGAACACAATTATGGTACAGTTTTAGTACAACTAAAGTACAAATTTATATACAATAAATGTAATCAAATTGTACTTAAATGATGTTCCAAATGTGTACCTTAGGAATGTTGTACTGTTTTTGTACTCGATTTTTACAAGGGTATTCACCTCTGTTATTGTAGCCTGCACTCTCATATTCCAGAAACACGTATTGATAGAAAAATGAACTTTTACTATTTGCTCTGATGAAAAATGTTCACTGAGCAAACATTAATATATAGAAAAATCATTTATAACTCATTGATTTTCTGATGGAATGAATATGTATCAACAATTTTGCAAAAACTGTTTATTGTTCAATAATTATTGAACAATTTGAACAACTTGATTTTCTGAACTGAACATTTTGATATAACGGGCACACAAAATGTAAAATTTGGTTTAAACAATATTATAAGATTTGTTTCAAAAAATATAAAATGAAGAATCATAACTATACGGGCATATGCATATTTTTTTGATGAAGATAATGTACCAAATGCACACGTCAATAGTAGAATTACATTCGGCTGCATGGGATTCCTATTTTGCCATACCTGAAAAAATTATACAACTTTAGACCAATATTTTGTAGGGTATCAATATCTGATTCCGATTCTGTTCGTCAACTATTATATTGTATATTTTTTTCCAGAGAGGAAGGTGCATTGATTGAACACATGACCGACAACTTGGTATTCAAATCTCTGGGTAAAAGAGTTCTTGTAGATCTCAAGACGAGCAACAGGCCGAGTCGTAGTAGGATATTTCTTTATTTGGTCTGATCCATGGTCTGATATAGCGAGTGATGATAGTCGGTTATTAGGGGCCTCGCCCGGAGGAGGGGGGGGGGCACTAAACTTTGAAAGTGGTAGGTATGTCAGGCGCGAAGCGCCGACATTGGGGTCTGGTGAACTGATTTTCTGTAAAAAATTGACCTATGGAACCGATTTTTTGGGGTCTAGTGAACTGAAATTTGGCCAAAAATAGCTTCCTGAGCTGAAAATGTTCGTAATTTTTGCAGTAAGAACTAAAATTTTGCAATTTTCTCGAAAACGGGGTCAAAAGAACTGAATCACGCGTGCTGAAGTTTCGGACGAAAGTCCTTCATCGGAGGATGACTAGGCCTATTAGGCCTAGTAGGCTTATCGCAATTCTAGTCTGTAGACTCGGTTGCTCTTCTTGATTTAGATGTCAGTCATTCAAGATCAGAATCTTGTTAACAGTCCAATTTTT
This sequence comes from Ophiothrix spiculata, assembly GCA_000969725.1. Taxonomy (NCBI): domain Eukaryota; kingdom Metazoa; phylum Echinodermata; class Ophiuroidea; order Amphilepidida; family Ophiotrichidae; genus Ophiothrix; species Ophiothrix spiculata. The sequence continues at coordinate 44,584 of JXSR01S012687.1, forward strand.
CTCTGCTGTAGTTTGAGCCAGTTTTGAGAGTTTTGAGCTACAGTTGCAACTAATAATGTACTCTGGCTATCGAAGCACCATGCTCCTGGACCACAATTTGAGCCAAAACCTGCACAAATGCGTAAGAGGACGTATCTTTTAATTTTTAGTGGTGTGCGCCCTAATTCCAAAGTGCAATGGAAAATGGCGACTGGCGGAGAAAGTACAGACGCCAAACCAGCAGATATCTCAAATTACCGGAGGTAAGAGCAGTCTTATTTATAAGATTATAATTTAATTGTGGACACAAGATATTGAACTTTAATTGTTGATTATGTGTATGCTATTCTGTACCTTAAATGTGGCAAAATGACGCGTCAAAGAGGCATGTTTATTTTTCCCCGTGTGTAATTTGGGACCCTGTTCACAAGGAATAGCTTCTTTTGTTTTCAAATCAAAAATAAAATAATTCTAAATCATCAAGGTTTTCAGTAACTCCCATATCAAGTTTATCCATCAAGCTAAACTTACCATAAAAGCGATTTTACCTTCATTTTTAGGTCCAAAAGTCGGCGGCCCAAAAGTCTTGACTTCCGCGATTCAGGGGTCACTGGGGTGTGATTTGCCTGGATTTGTCTTGATTTCAAGACTTTTTGTATTAAATCCCTGGATTTTTTGATGAGTAAATTGCAAGAAAAACTGATCACACAAACTGAAAATATCATATTACCTAAAGGAATTTTAATCTGAAACTGCCTCTGAAATGATGTTTCCTTCAATATTTAATGTATAGAAACCCTCTGACTTAGACCCCTGGCCATAAAAACCCTCCGCTCATGTTGCTCGCTTCATTCTATTCCATTCTTCCAAGACTTTTTTAAAAACCTCAATCACAGCCCTGGCGATTGTGATTCAGACAATTCAGTGAATGTCTCCATTCTCGTGTACATTTAAACATTGCGCAATTTAACGCAACATTCAACCAACCATAGATCAGGTTAAGATCCCGGCACAATTACCAACCAGAGAAAGTTTCGCTGAAATGTGCGGCCAGAGCGGCAGAGTGCAATTCAAAAAATTGGCCAATCAGGGCTTGCTTGATTTTTCTTTTAAACTTTGACCCTATGGAAAAGGTCGTACAACGGGGTCACTAAATTGACACTTTTGATCTCTGGTCCAAGACAAACAATTTGACACATTTACCTTTGAAATCTGACAAAGTCGAGAAACACAAGCCAAAATAACTTTGTTTTTTGCTTGATGCAAGCTGTGTAGTACAGCCTATCACATAACGGCCATATTTGTGCATAAATTGAAAAATACAAATGGTGCTTGAAAAAAACGAAATGTTTAATTCCATATTCATGAAAGAAACCTTTTGGAATTTATTTTATGAAAATCGCACTGTTCAGATCAGAGAAATCAAACGGTATGTTTTGTTTGTTTACATGGTTACCATTTGTAAACATATCTTCAAACATAATTTGTGTGTGACTAACAACTTCGGGAAGTGTTTATAAATAATAGGTGAATTTATTATAAATATCCTTTGTCATGTTTGTGGAGTGTTGCAGTTCGTATCTGATAAAATAAATATGATCATTTTTTGGGATAGTGGGTATGTGTAATTATGCGACAGGTTTGATTACAGAGCTTGCTTCTGGCTGTGGTACCAATACCGCTGCCAGATATTTCGGGTAAATCACGGCTTTATTTTTGCTTCAAAATATCACTCTTTTAAGTTTTATGAAAACTCTGCAATCTTTCTGCAAAATTTTATGACATTTAAACAACATTTTGGATCAACGGAAACAGAGCTTCATTGATACAGGTGAGTTTTTTTAATGCAACCATTTTAAGCGGTGTTAGGGGACAAAAACCTTTACAAAGATAATCAGTAATTTTAGTACTTTTATGATTTGTTTTAACCTCGTTGTTTCACCCCATAATTTCCCTCATTACTTGAAGCCCTGCCCTCCTTCTGAAATAACCGTAAAAGTTCTCTAGATAACATTTTAACTATTTTAGCTTCTTTGGTTCATTAAGCTTGATGAATTAGTGACTTTTGTTCCTTATTATGAAAAGTTCCTAAACTACATGTATACCATCAATGCCCTGTTATCTGTACCGTACCAGTTTAATGAGACTGAGTGTCTCCCATAACCAGGAGTCCGGATCTTAGGGCGTGTTCACACATAATTTGGTCATGACTATATTCTCGCTCGTGAGCGGCTCTAGAGCGAGACAACTTAGCAGTTGCGTTCACACTGGGACACATCTTGCGCGTTAAAACTAATGGCGCGTCACTTTTGGTCACTCATGACCAAATTCTCAGTGTGAACGCAATTTTAGAAAGTGTCTCACGAGCGAGAATATAGTCATGACTAAATTTCTCTGTGTGAACACGTCCTAATCGAACTATAAGGAATAAGTTGCAATCAATGATATCAATTGACAAATTAGTACATGTACAAGTACGTTTTTGAACTACACAGTTGTATAGTTGCTAGGACACTCAGTCGTGAACACTGATGAGCTGTACATTTCACTACATCGTTACTGGCCTAGCCTCAACACAGGCCTTCCGATGTACAATACATCTATAATAGGCCTGAGAGGATCAAGGTGAACATGTGCAAAGTTAAAAGTCATGATTTCAATAAATAGGAAAAAGGTAAAAAACATTGACCATCAAATAGGGTGCAGAAAATGTTTATTGACAAGAATGAGGTACTAATCCACGCTTTAAAAATAAAAAAGTTCAACCAAAAATGGAAAAAATCACTCCCTGCAAATGCATGAAGAATCATATTCCATCTTTTTGTTTACAACGTTGTATGATTCTTCATGCATTTGTTGGGACTGCTTTTTTTCATTTTTGGTTGATCTTTTTTAATTTTTAAAGCATGGATTATTTAGATGATCAAGTACCTCATTCTTGTCAATAAACGTTTGTGCACCCTATTTGATTTTTAAAAATCTTTTTCCAATTTCTTGAAATTGTGACTTTTAACTCACATATTCACCTCGATGCTCTCAGGCCTATAGATGTACGTACATCAGAAGGCCTGTGTTGAGGCTATACCGGTAAGCAACTCAACGCTGTACGGTGAAAATTTCGATTTACTAGCCAATGGCTCCTGAGTTTAAAATTTTAGGGGCCATAAAATGGCTCCAATGATAAAAACATTTGGGAGCCAATTTTACAATTGCAGTGTTAATAAAGAACAAAAGGTTTAAAAAAGTTCATAAATGTCCATTTGGTCGCCATATTGTAAGGCTTGAAGCCAACTATCAAAACTTTCAACCAACGAGAGTCAGCGCTCAAGAAAGGTCCCAATTAACAAAATACACTGTCAACATGTGGGATACCCCGCCGTACAATTTGCCTATCTTTACTGTACGGTACATGTGTGAAGCACATGCTAATAATGACGTCATGACACATCAATGCATGTATGTCGGGTGTATAAGTCCGGTTTGTTTACGTTTTTGAAACAGCGATCGACAGCTGATTGCACAAGAATTTGAGCAAGATACTTGAATTTAATGATATTTTATGGTCGATTTTTTTCCGTAATTCTGCAAGTTTGTGACCGTAACATTGGTTTATTCCATGTTAATTTCATCTACACACACTTTGGTTTAAAACGGCTGTCGAGTATAAGCTTAAAAGAATGATCGCCAATTGCTCCTAGCATTCAAGTTTTGTTCGCATCATGACAAAAAACACTCGCAAATGCGAGTGAAATGGTCGCACCGTACAGCGTTGTCGGTAAGTACTAAAACTTAAAGTCACTTCAACTCTTTTATAAGTGCATAAGGTCGCATGTCATTAGTTGGGCATGCAAAAATAGTGGCGGATTAACATTTTTCTGTATGGTGCGGCATGAAAAAGAGTGTACTACGCCAACCCCTTGTCCAATTTACAAAGTTAAGGTCTTATTTTGAAGCTAAGAAATATATACATGTGCAAAATATTATTGAAAAATAAGAATGCATGGAAAGATGGCAGCAGCTTCATTTTGAAGTTGTAGGAGTGGCAGTGCAGGTGGATCAGGATGCACTAACTGAATACTTTTCCACAGCATATCTTCAGTTTTACAATGGTGTTTTGCTTATTTTGACTGAATTTTGTGTTGCAAAGTGCAATTCTATCATGTAATAGCCTAAATGGTAAAATACTCATTTCTTTATTTTCTTAGCATAGTTTTTATTTAAATTTATCCTTGACTTTGTCATTAATTAATTTTATACACGGCTGAGCTACAATGTTTTACGGTGAGCCATTTTGCAAATTGAAAGTAGGCCTAATACTACTAGTAGGAAGATTAAGCTATATAAGGCCTAAAAAGATTGTTTGATTGGACTAACATAGAAAAAAATAGGGTAGGTAGGCCAGATTTCTTGTTTTTTTTTAAAAGTCTAATCTATGTTTCACATACAAGAACACAAAATATACGACACTTATACAAAAACATTTTCACTTTTTCTGCAACACATCTTTTATTTGTCATTTTGAATGTCCTGCAAGCCATATCTTTGGCTCCCATAAATCGATTCCCATCAAATTTGGGATTTGGAGGTTTTTTACCATGCGCAAAATAATAAAAAAATTAGGGTTGGCATTAAAAATAGGGTCGGTCGGGTTACGCCAATCAAACAAAAGAGAATAGTTTTCATGAATGTGTCGATTCTAAATATTTTTCCCTACCCAAAAAGTATTGTAAGGTAATATCATAATATTCTTGCTTGAATTATGAATGTCAATTCACAGGGCATTGATTTGTTCATGTTGCAATTAGATAGGAGTGGGCTATAAATGGGTGATTTTTCAGTTTGCCTTGTCAACAGTTTTTTGGACTGCACTTGACCTATCTCAACTTGAAATGACAAAATTTTGGTTATGGGTCAAAGAAAAACGTGTGCTGCGCCTTCTAGTGTCAGTGTGTCGTCATAGTAAATTTCGGTGTATTGGAGAAGAAAATGATTTGAATCCAAAAATCTTTTGCATTGTGAAGCAATTTGAGTGTCTTAATATGTGTAAATAAGGTATAAAATCCATATTTAGAGTTTTCATGACAATTAGACATTTCATTTTCGTAAAAATTGATGTTTTCCTTCAAAATTGCTTTTAATGATTATGCGCAAAAGAAAATGCTTTTGCTAATTTTAAGGTAGTAGTTGCCAAGGTGGTATCAAGTTTGATCTGCTTACAAAATTTGAGCCTTCTATCTAATTTAGATTGTCAGTTAGACTCGTTTAAATGCGTCAATAATAACCCTATGTTAAAGCATAGGGTCAACAAACTTTTCCCTGTACAAAAAATATAGGAACATTAAAATAACGTTCAAATGGGTACTATGAACAAACTAATTCTAGTAGAAGGCTCAAATTTCTTGGGTAAATTAAACATAAGAGTATCTTAACATCTACATACTTTAATTTATTCAAAGTTGTACAAATTGCGCATAATTACAAAAAGCGCCCTCGCTTGGATCTTTGACTGTAATGACAAAAACGTCAATTTTCAGGAATACAAAATGACTAGGGTTTACAAAAACTTCATATATATGTTCCTTGGACTCCATTTGATAAATATTGACCCATTAATATACCAAAAAGATCACAAATTGAGAATTAAATAACAATTTTTGTAAAACAAACAAGAATTTCACTAAAATGAGATATGGTCACAAGAGGGCGCAGCACACTTTTTTCTTCGACCCGATTAAATTTTTTTTGCCATTTCATGTTGAGATAGATCAGTTGCAATGCATAAAAACTGTTGACAGAAAGAAATTCTGAAAAAATGTGTGTGTGTATAGCCAACACCTAAAAAAGATACTTGGCAGAATGATTTGAAAACTTGATGGATTAGAAAAACATAAAAAAAATGTTACAAACCCTGAAATGCCTAGATAATGTGTATCATGTGTATTTATGATCAATAATTTATTTGGCATTTGAATGATCGGTTGGCCATCTGTTAATTAGCGTTCACAATAGCAGAGCACATGTTTAAGGAATACATGCAGTTATAAAATTATCGGGGGGGGGGGGGGGTTGATTTAAAAGCAGTCTTTGAAAATTTTAGCGTTTGTCTCCCAGAATATTGTAATTTTATAGTCTCACAAATTTTTAGAGTACAAATAGTCCTATTTCCTATCTGTACTTTCTTTAATAAATCTACGGTTTAATCATTTTTTTCAAGGGTGTGGATTTTTAAAAAGTGGACTTTTAGAGAAAAATTTTTCATTTTGGTCGACCCTAATTTTAATGGTTTTGACAAAGTAACAAGCAAAAAAAAGAAAAAAGAAAAAAAGGTTTTTGCAGTTTTCCAAGCATTTTGTGTAGAATTTTAATTAAAAAAACGACCTACATTTACGTGTTTTGGTGCTTTGGGTGTTCTTTTGGTGGACATTTAGGAAATTTTTGTGGACCTTTTTTGTACATTGTCAAATTCGGGGGCTGCGACGCCCCCACCGCACCCCTCTGGCTATGGGCTTGGATTCAATCAATCGTGCTTTTAGCCAGTTGTCATTTGTTGTTTTAGCCATTTCTTTCTTTGTCTAAAATTCTTTTTTTTTTATTATTTGGTTTTTGTAGAAAGAAATATGATCTAATTAAAATATGGGACAGTTAACAGATTTCTCCCCATAATTTGCAGAATAAGTATTTGGCCAGTAGGTTTTTAATTTTTAATCAGGTTATGGGCAAACAACTGTTTTAAAAATTATATATAGGCCTGATGGATAGCTATTTGTTCCAATTCTGCATGAGAATGTCTGCACATGCTAAAAATATTATTTGTATAGAATCCACATTGAATTGATTAGTATAGAATTGATTTATGATGGTAATTGAAGTGCCATATATGGCACTGATATCGTGATGTTGAACTTTGCTCAGTTGTTTTGTGCCATGGTGTGAAATGACTGGTCCTATCTAAGATCACACAACACTAAATCAAATTTGTCCAAATAAATTACTCAGCAATTGGTGTAGGAGTAGACAGACCCAGTGAAAAACATAGGTTCACATATGGATTATTTCGCACTGCTAGTTCAAGTGACATCAATATATTTAAATATAAAGACTGGGTTGTTTTGATAAAATTTGTAATTTTGCACATTATACCTTCTAGAAACACATGTTTATTAATGCATTTCTCTTTCCTTTTTTTCTTTTTTTGACTTGGTTTTTTTGTAATATTGCCAAAAATAGGCCCATAAATGAACATTTTGCCCTGTAATATTTCAAAAAGTAAGTCAAAAATGAAAAATGTGAAATGTGTTCCTAGATTTGTGTTCCTATGCTAAAAAGTATAAGTTCAAATTTGTGCCTTATCGAAATTTAGTTAAGTTGTCACACAAATGTTGTTCCAAGAACAAGGGTTTTAAAAAAAGACTGAATGATTTTTGCCCCCCCCCCCAAAAAAAAATATATGCTTTATATGTTATAACCATCGTCCTTTGTATGCAAATCCATATTTAGAAATGCTATTATATGAATTTGCATACCTGTGCCCTTAGAAAGTCGGAAAACTTACCGCGCAGGCTATATTGTATTTACTTCTGGGATGTCTATGGGGAAATTTCGGATTCTAAAGAAAGCCTGAAAATATTTAATACCGACCGACTTCAGTTGAGTTGTATTGATCTTGGTAGCAATAGGAATATTCAAAGTATGACAACCTGTAATAAAGAAAATTTGAGTTCTGTCTTCAAAATTGTGTAGTATTGAGCACAAAGTAGTTTCATTTTCTCGGTAGAGGCTGATATTGCACATGTAAACTTGAAAATGCGATCCCTTACCTATCCCACTGAGCTATATACCTGGAGGGGAGAAACTATGCATACATTACAATGCATGTACGTGTACGGGACGGTTCGCAAACACTTGTATAGTATAAAAAAGGCTAAATACAACTGTATCAACAGTTTTAATATATAACAGCCATTGCAACATCATTTCCTCACTAGTAACACCTCTTACAATCTCATTGCGCGAGCCACATTGGTGTTTGGCACCAAATTGTGCCTTGTTTATCCAGATGTCCAACTTTGATTTATTTGTCTATTTTTGATTGCAGTGAGATTGATCAGTATGGCTTCAGAAGACCCGACGATTTTGATTATGAAACTTACGAAGAATTCATGTCTCAGTACCTTGGTGTCTTAGCAAGGAGAGCTAGCAAATGGTCTAAAATGGTGGGCGCCAAAGGGGACAATAATAAACCAGTCAAGAAGTCTAGAAAAGGTATTACGGAGTTCAGTGTTCCCGCTGAGGATTTTAAGCTTGCGCCAATTTAACCTATTTTTGGTGATAAAGTTAAAGAAGTGCTTACGCAAAAATGATGAGCAGAGACTGAAAATTGGCCAAAGAAAGCTGCAAAAAGCATCTTTGTCACACATTTTCAGAAACCTGTTGCGCCAATCTGCCTGCTCCTGTGCCAATGGCACGCCATACGGCCTTAGCAGGAACACTGACCGAGTTACTTCCAAGGAAGTAATTGATTTTTTTACCGTTGCATAAACCCAGTGGGATGGCAGCCATCTTGGATTGTTGCTCATTGATGGTGAGTTATGGCATTTTACAGCTGGGCATGCCACACATGAAGACTTTGAAAACAGAAACGGTGAAAATTGGCATACCTAGTTCAGAGCAAGGTTCAGAAAATGATACTGGGAACATGGGCACAGTTTATGTGTGTGTAACAAAATACAAATGCTGACTATGTGTCAAGTGAAGATTTGTCTAAACAAAACTGTATACAATAATGGTTTAAGTTATTCAGAGTCTGACGATATCCATCAATTGATGCCCATTGACGCGCAGTCTCAGACGCGCGTGTAAAGACTGCTTGTCGATGGACGATGAACGATGCATATCGACAGACTCTGAATGAACCCTAACTCTGCTCCTTGAGCGACATCAAACTGACAGCTAGTCAAGGTACCCCTGTTAAATTTCTTGGTTACTTCTTGGAAAACCTATTCAGCATGGTGTATTTATGGCAAGTCTTCAAATGGCCAGCATCTATCCATAGCATCAACAATAAGGGCATGCGAGGTATAAAACACACACGCAAAACCTACAATTCACTGATTTCATACATCTCTATCAGTTCAAAAGTAATATGTACACTCCACGTGTCACTTAGCCAATCAGAACACAAGAATATAAAGTACACAGAGTGCAGTGGAACTTTACAATGCACTGCACTGTTGCGTTTTGGCTTTAGTGCGTATGAATGTTTCATTGTTTTTGTCAGGTGATGATTTATTTAATTTAGAGACCTTTTTGCCCATAAAATCAAAACGGTTTTGACTGATTCAGCTGACTTCTTTAGTGATCATCTTTCACATGACATTGAAAACTAAATTTTGAAAAAATCGGACCAAGTTCTTTTAATAAGACATAGCAGTAACACAAAACTATTGTACCTATTAACTTGTATATGTAATCTATGGAGCCCACATCAGACCGAATATTTCCTGCAGGTTTCCTGTTGATGATTAACCTTACTGACTGATTGAGTTTTTAGTTTTAGTTAGTCCTGTTGGACATACTGATGTCACAAACTGGTATCTTGTCTTCTGATTGGTCAATTGAGGCTGTTCCGTGTTACGCCCTGAAGTGAAACATTGAACTGAAGGTGAATGATAATGTCTACAAAATTTATCTTTGCTGCTAAATTAATTTTTGTATCAACTCCTTTCTTTGATACTGCACAAATATGTTTTTCAACGTTTAACTTAATTGTAGAAAAATGTCCATAAATCAGAGTAAAACATTGAGTATTTTGGAAATATTGGCTCACTCCATAGACTATTAAAGATAGAAAGGTATTTTATAAATACTAGTTATTTTATACATAACCTAAAAACAACTTCTGGATAAAACTGATGAAGTAAAATGTGAATAAGACATTACATATTCTGTTGAACTCACTTGTTGAATTTGGCGTGCTCATTCACTGGTACTGGAGTGAAACTTACTGTGTGATGTCAAGGCACAAAACATGAAAACCAAGATAGAAAAATGTATATGAGAAGACAGGTTTTGAATTCAATTTATTCTTTGATATGCAAACGGTGAAGGTTATGAATTAGTTAATATTAATATATTAAGGCTATCCAAGTTTTCTCTGTATCATAATTAAAGGCATAGTGATGACCATAGTCATGTAAGCTGCATGATTTCTTTTCTTTTATCACAGTGAAGCGCTATGTCAGGAAAGGGATACCCACAGAGCAGCGAGGGATGGTGTGGATGTACACGAGTGGAGCCGAACAAGCCAAAAACGAAAACCCAGGACTTTACCAAAGACTATTAGATGGACCCAAAGATGAAGAATTATTAGAAACAATCAATACAGGTAAAACCCCAGGGCCCAAATTCATGAAACCCTGCTAGCGCTAGTTGGCTGCTAATGGTGCATTCATAGTCCAACGATTTCACAACGATTTCATCGCACGACGTCTGTCGATACGCAGTCTTCAAACGCGCTGCGCATATTGCGCTATAACTCTCGAAGACTGCGTATCGGTAGACGTCGTGCGATGAAATCGTTGTGAAATCGTTGGACTATGAACGCACCTTAACTCTTTGTCTACCTGACAAAGAGTTAGCAGCCAACTAGAGTTAGCAGGGTTTCATGAATTTGGGCCCAGGACTTTACTAAAGACTACTAGATAAATTAGAGATAAAGAATTATTCATCCAAAATTTTAGGATTAGGTTTTATCGTTAGGGTTAGGGTTAGGGTATGTAAAGGGTTAGGGTCGAGTCATGGTTAGGTTCAAGTTTTTGATATGACCTTAAAGTATACCTTTTCCCAAGTTTGAAATTACCGTAGGTATAGAAGTGAGATACATTCATTTTTACATATCTCTGCACCTGGTCCTCAGCAGGACCAGTCCAATCATTGGTTCAGTGACATGGTTATAATCTTAGATATTTTCTGGTTAACTTTAAAATTCACCAGCTTTTGTGAAAGTTGTTGTAAGTCCACGAAGTGCTGGGGACGGGATAATCACCAAATTGAATGAGTTTATTCATGAAATATGGTGAATATAGTATGTGAATTTGGTTTACCGATTCCATACCCGTCTTGGTAGGTTTCCTCCGGGTACTCCTGTTTCCTCCTACATCTAAAAATCGGACTTCCCATTAATTCCATGTCGTTCTCCCAGTCAGTTGTATGATTGGCGTCTGTAAGCGACCTAGGATACTCTCCTGTGGAGCCCTGCTGCTGCACAATCAACCTATTAGATGACAAGAATCTAGATAAGTGATGTATACCATTAAATAATTTTTGTTCTTACATATTTTTTTCATGACTCTTTTCAGATCTTCACAGAACATTCCCAGAGAATATATATTTTTGCAATGATGCTAGTGACACAAAGAGACCATCATTAAAGAACATTCTGGTAGCGTATGGTCATCATAATAAAGACATCGGCTACTGTCAAGGAATGAATTTCATTGTTGCAATCATGCTGCTCGTCGTCAAAGATGAAGAAAGTTGTTTTTTCTTACTCGACACACTGCTCACAAGGATATTACCTGGTAAGCAGGGTTTGAAAAAATTTAAATTTCCAGGCAAGGACCTTTAAATTCCCCACTTTTCTTACCTGTAAATTTCCCTCCTAAACACCAAATTTCCCTCCAGAAGTGCAAATTTCCTGGTAAGGGACATGCTAAATTGTCCATTTTTACAACCATGCTGGTAAGAGAGGAATTTTTATTTTCAATTTCTCTGATAACATTAAGTAAATTTTGGACTCAAAATTTAAGGTAACATAGCAAACATAATTTGTAACGCGCCAATTCCTAAATGATCATAGCGCAAGAAAAAAAGGGCATGAACATTTCTGAGATGGAAAAAAAAAAGTTTTCAAGACCTTTTTGATAGACTCGAATAGATTTAATGATTCTCAAGAATTTTGTGAGGCAGCTTGTTCTATATGGAAGGCCCTGCAGTAGTAAACACTTTGTCACGAATGGTTCAATTTTTAATTAAGGTCCATTCATATTATGCCAAAACTGCAGTACAATGATGTTTACTACATTGTATGCTTTGCTGCAAGAAACTGCAGTGCAGCATCAGAAGAGACGAGCAAACTGCACGAGAGTTTTGGATGTACATCCCAGGAATCTACATGTGCATTAGACTTGCCCCAAGTCCTTAGGTAATAAAGTCTTAGAAATTTTCAGGCTCTTGTTACTTTTATACTTTTAAAACCATCTTTCATTCTGTTTCTTACCTTTTTGCTTCCCATTCAAAATACAAATTACATATACAGCGAGCCAAGGTATGCACAGTTAAAGCTACTATACTAGTTATTTTGACAGACATGAATTTTATAAGCCAAAGAATATATGATGGGCCTTATGATAGCTGATACTGGTATAAATTGGCCCTGAGAACATATGCCACAGCACATTCAGGGAAATGCTATCACAGTTTTTCCATTTCACAATCATGACAATTGACCATACTCTTGACATATCATGTTGCAGGGGAACAAAAATCACTTTCAAGTTCCAACTGTCTGAAATATCTAAAATTATCACAGGAATTTGGAAGTTTTACACAAAGATCTCTAAATCAACCCTATTACTGGTTGAAAAATAGATTGTGTAATATGAAGACATGACCCTATGATGAAGATAAGCTATTGGAATACTGCCCAGTTCAAAATGTTGACCAAGCCAGTAGTAGGCCTACCGGTTTTGCATTTTGGAAAATCATTTGGCACAGACAGTAAGGTCTAGGGCCTATATTATTTCCACTTGAACTAACATCATTAAGGGAAAATGGTCCAAGATAGCCTTGAACCAAGGCTACATGTGCATCCAACTACGTTTGTGCGCCTCGCATACTGCGAGTGTGTGCACGTTTACAAGCGACTTGGTAGGATGCTTAGGTAAAACGCATAAGTGAAAACATGTACGAGCAGTTGAATACGCAGGGAGAATCCACTTCTGGTTGACACATCATTGTGTAGACACAATCTCTACTCCTGGGTTGTACACCTATGTACATATAATGTACATTCCAAGCTCTCGTGTAGTTTGCCCCATTCTTAAAGCTATTTTAATTTGAATTGGGTCGACATGTGGCAAGGTAACATAATCTATGCATTGACAAATTTCCCACCCGGCACTGCAGTTGCAGCATTATGAATGGACCCTAGACCCTAACACCCATGAATGGACCCTAACACCCATTGCCACACTTAAATGTACTGTTTTGTGACATCTACATTTTCAATCTGGTCTAAGACATGAAAACCTTTCTTCTTATTAACTTGTTGTACTGTGTGCTCAAAAAGTCTTAAAATTTTGTGTGTGGATATCTTGGGCATTAACAGATAGTGTCTAAAATTAAAAAGTATGCATTAGATAAAGTACAGTTGTTTCAATACCATTACCCATCTAAATGGCACAAACTAACTTTCGAAAGAATATGTCATGATGTGTACCTTTTGTTCTAGATATACAGTTGATATTGAATGTGAAACAAACTTAATTTAATTCCTAATGCAAACTTTATATAATTTTTGCATATCCATAATAGCCAAGAAAATGGAAAGAGCAAGTGGATGCTTATTAGTAATAGCTTTGGTAAGGATGTTGTTCACATGTTTATCCAGATTTCTGAATTTCCTGAATTTTTCAATAATTATATTTCTTTTCAGGTCGATTTGGGACACTCAACATTTCATTAACAGTTTTATTGTTTTTTTCAGAATTGTCTTTTATAGAGCAGTCGGTATGGATTTGTTTACAATACCAAATTACATCTGTCCTAGGGCCCGATGTAATGTAGCAGTCAGGATTTTTTTTCAATACCAGGGCTCTATTTCATAAAGATTTAAAAATATTCCTAATTTGGATTGCAGAACAATAATCATGTCTAAATCTACAAATATTTTGAGACTTTGAGAACAATGAGTTCCATTTCCTACAGCAACTTTGAATGATAAATGTAAGATTATTATCAGTTTATGTAATTCCCATTCCAAACTTGTTAAGAAAACTTAAAATAAAATAGAAAAGTTCCTATCTTTATTAAAAATGTTCTTAACTCCTAGATCTGATCTAATTTGACTATAATAGCTCAAAGGCCAATAATTACCCACGACTTCATCTATACAAAAGGCAAAAATATTTAAATCATTTAAATAAGTTTGTCTTAAATTGGGAAATTTGATCATTCCAGGTTGAACATTTTGAATTTTTTCTTGTTCTGAAGTAACTTTAGAAAATTTCATTTAAGAATGTTCCTAAATTGCTTTATGAAATTGAGCCCAGATTACATCTATCCTAGGTCCTGAGCTTGTAAGAAATTCTTTTCAAAATTTGTTACAATCTTTATGCAAGATAATTGCCTATGTATATTCCTAATGTAAGGCCACATTTCAAAATGTTTGAAACTCTCTTTGCATACAGATTATTATTCACCAAAGTTAACTGGCTTAAAAGTTGATCAAGAAGTACTAGTAGAACTCGTCAAACAAAAAGTGCCAGAAGTTGCCTCAC
>JXSR01S012689.1:5085-22012 GCA_000969725.1 Ophiothrix spiculata
GAAAATAGATATACCAAATTAACCGTCCAATTAATTTACATTTTGTGCTATATATCTCCAAAACCATAAAGAATTTCGAGGTGAAATTTTGGATTTATAATCAGAAAAATGTGGATGGACTTTCATTTAGTATCAAAAAATTATACTACTTCCGGTTGAGCTCGGGGTATGAGAATATGATCGGAATCTACACCTTTTAGTGTTTTTGGACTAATTGGGTGTCGCCTGGCTTCGTTCAAAATAAGTAAAAGAAAGTAGATCCACAACACTAATAACAAATTTGATAAGATATTCCAGGACGGGGCGATTGAATAGGTTTTGTTGAACATAATGTTGAAGGAGAAATATAAAGATACAGGGTAACTGGAAGGCGAAATAATATTGTTCCCCTCATAATCCTCCCTAATCATTACGGGGAATGATAAGAATTGGTCATATTTCTCCATATGAATATATATTTCTCCCAAAAGACTATTTGAATTATATGTGTTATTTAGCGATGGTAGAAAATCTTAACATCCGCGATGAGACAAAAGATTGCAACACAATGATCCATAAAGTATGACAAACTTCATTGGATATCCAAGGACTGCGCGTTTGAATCAGTTTTGTTGAAGGAGAAATATAAAGACACAGTGGTGACTGCAAGGAGAAATATATACTTTCCCCCTAATGATGACTTAGTGCTTAGTTTTCTGGAAAGAGAATTTTTTAAACAGCAAAAATTGTTATATTTTGAGTTCGTACTTAAAATTCAAAGATGACATGTCAATTACTTGCATAAGGTTACAAGTTTATCATTTTTACGAAAAAACATACAAAAATGTATTTTATATGTATTGCAACAGCAAATGTTCTTTATTCCCCCTGTGGTGTACTTTCTCAGCATTCACCCTATGGTTCGTTTTAGTGTTATTATTAAGGCAAAGATAAATTGGCTCCAACAATGCCTAGATAGTAGTGGTTTGCCAAAGTTTGCTAGTATGTTGCTTTTGCTGATATAGCATTTTCCACTACTAAGTGTGCAGCTACTGTGTATGCCACAAATGGACAATTGTATCTGGTGAATGCTCTGAAGGTATACTTATCAAAACTGCATCCAAATTCGGATGCTCTACATCAACAGGTAAACCACACTGCAAAGCATGATGACAAATGCTGGTACATGCATGCCAAAGTTGGTATCAAGAAACTTATGGGCATGATGGCCAGACTTGGAGAAAAAGTAAGGCTTTCGCACAGGTATGCTAATCAATGTCTGAGATCAACATATGTCCATACTTTAATGAACAATGGCTTTGATGCACTTACTGTTACAAGGTTGTCTGGGCACCATAACTTGCAGTTGGTGCTAAACTATTGCAAAGATTGCAAAATACATCTAGGAACATCACGCAGATAATCTCTTTACAGAATACACAACACAAGTGAAGCAAATGATATCCCCCTCCCATGAATGCTTCCAATACTCTATAACACCAAAAGGAGGTAATGCTTGAAGAAAAAACGAGAACTACCTATTAACAATATCTTTTACTGCTTTAACATTACTAATCCATACATTGTTGTGCGTTATAGAATATTTGCAACAATTTGTGTGACATACACAACTGCAGAACAAAGTTTCAGTAAACTTTACATTAGAGAATATTTGCAACAATTTGTGTGACATACACAAGTTTAGCAAGCTTCACAGTTCGCATTCTGATGAATTACTTCTGAAGCACAATGAATGAATAAAGATTGAGTTCTCTGGCACTTCTTTTCAATTGAAAAAGAAATGTGTGATCAGTTGGACTTTCATTCTGTTATAGATACATTTAAAATAATGACCAAGAGTAGGGAAAGGCAATAAAAATTGGAAATTTGATTGTTCGTATTTTTCACATGTTTTTGTATTGATACCTTGTAAAATATGGCTTTGATTTCTATCAAATAAGTTGTTAGAATTTGTTTTAAATTTGAAAAGAATCATGTCGTATAATAAAATTGTGTCAAATTTGATCAAATTCTGGTCATGTCATATTTGACCTGATATTCTAAAAGGTCATTGTCTACAAGGAAGCTAGTCAAATTTAATAAGACTGCTTTATGTTCCAGTTCAGGAAATTATGAGCAAAATGTAAAGGATAACATAACAATGGAAAAAGAAGGTTATTTGCAGAGTAGGAACACTGAGAGTGAAACCATGAGGAGTTTTTACTCACATGTTAGTTCAAAAATGAGAGATCAGGCAAAGCTATTGCTTGAAATCCATCAGTACCCTGAATAATGGTGGAGGATTGCACTCCTGGTGACTAGGAACACAACGAAGGTTCTGAAGGTGATCGTAGATTGGATGGACGAAAGAGATGTGCAGAAGAAGAAGGGGGAGCAATAGGTGGAGATAAATCAGATGTGCCGGAAAAGAAATCTAAAGGAAAAGGAAAGGGAAATGTGAGAAACAGAAGAAAGGAAAGAAAGACGGAAAGAAAACAAAGAAAGATGAGAAAAAGAGTAAGAAGAGACCACAAGAAGACAAAGAGGAATTGATGGGAGCAGAGTTGACAATAAGGCAGAAGAAGTTGAAGGCAGGCGAAACGTATATGGCGACTGGGCCGGCCATTGTACTGAAGGTTGTTGGGCCTGCTGGAGGGGGCCTGCTGGAGGGGCAACGATGGAATGGATAATAGAATAGACGCTACGAAAGACGACTGCGTCCTTCTGCCACGACCCATGCCTATGCCGAAGGATTATTCCCAATGGATTCAAATTCAAGTTTAATGCAAATACAACCAATGACTTTTGTATCCATCAATGAAGAGAAACTGAAATCACACAAGAACATTTCTCATTTGAATTGGATGGTTGTCAGAGACTGTTACAGATTGCGGAGGAAAACCACAATGAGTGGTTGCTACGACAAATCTCGAGGATTAGACCTGTTTGCAGCTGGGGCAAAATTCCACCCAAAATGCCAAAAGCAACACACAGATAACCCAGCCTTTTGGATCTGGAAATACTTACTCAAACAAGTAGATTTGGAGTCATGAGTCATGTTTCAATTATGTAACATGGTACATTGAAGAGACAGTAATATTAGAACTAAGATAGTACAAGTGTCCTTACTATGCCTCTATATCGCTAACATAGATGAAACAACTTTCCCCAATC
This sequence comes from Ophiothrix spiculata, assembly GCA_000969725.1. Classification (NCBI taxonomy): domain Eukaryota; kingdom Metazoa; phylum Echinodermata; class Ophiuroidea; order Amphilepidida; family Ophiotrichidae; genus Ophiothrix; species Ophiothrix spiculata. The sequence continues at coordinate 8,239 of JXSR01S012689.1, forward strand.
CAAAATATATCATGTTGAAAAACTTGGGCAAAGATAAGAACAACATCCTGTTCTGTGCCATAAGGTAGTCTTGACAAAAGTAGATACAGATGCAGAGGAGGTTTTCACAATATCCCACAATGCATTATTCTGATACACTTATATATAATAGGCAATAATGCATATGGTTTTCTGGACAAGGGGCTCTTAGGAATTTGAGAATTCCATTGAATAGTACTCATTCATATCTTTCCATGGATGTGTTTCTTTTCACAAAAGCCCAGTGTTTACCCACATTGCTGACACCTTAAAAACGTCAGAAACCTGTACAGAAGAATAGGAGTTGAATTGGATTTGCAGGTATATTGTACAATGTTGCATTGCATTGTGGGATATTGTGAAAACCTCCTCTGAACCAGATGCTAATACCCAAGCCCCTTTACCTGGTCTGTAGCACAGATATCACACTTGGAAAGCAATAAGGGAAGCATACAAGCTATACTTTGATCAACACCAAATAGGCGGGCCTCTTCACATCGTGCATTTATAATAAACGTGTAAAAATTATAATTAATGCTAATTTATTTAACGAATTTGCATACATCCCGCTCAGAACTTTTTCAATACCGTCATCTTGTTTATCGCTTAATCGGATTTTCATGATCAATTTTCTTTTTTTCCCCCTAAATATACGTTATTACATTAACAAATAGACAAATCAACAAAATAGCAAGTCAGCATCATTTTATAGATCGATGGAACTATGATCAACCCGTATCTCGTTGGCGACCAGGCTTACCCACTGCAGCCGTTTCTCATGAAAATATTTTTATATACCTTAACACCTGGAAGCCTAGAATTCAATGCGGCATTGACACTTGCCAGAATTTTAATAGAACAATTCTTTGTCGATTTATAAAACAAATGGACAATTCTTGGAAAGAAAATTACCCTAAACACTCTGATGGTCCCTCAATTAACCACTGCATGCTGTGTGCTCCACAACATTGCAAAGGAATCAAACACCATCCCATTATCAAACTGGATTGAAGTATTAAAGAGGAGGATTGAAGACACCAGAGGAAGAGAATAATACACAGAGACACTACGAAGATGACCAATCTGCCATCATTATTCAAAATGCATTGGCTAAATATATGATAAATGCTAAAGAATTATAAATATATTTTGCAAGCTTTTTTATACAGGGCTTTTGGAAAGTTTAAAACACCTTGGGTTAGTTCAAATCTATGGTCAGTCTTCTTCATCTCACTTCACCGCGACCACTTGATCGCTGCATTGCCTGATTTCATAATAACACGATCTACAAAAACATGTTAACTTAAATTGAGCATATATCTTTGATCTAAAATATTTCTTTCAAGGACCAATCTCCAGATGATAAAGTGAAGGATTTATACAAGAAAACGAGTGATGATGTTGGTGTTTCATACCACAGTATAAAAAGGAATAAAATCAGAATGGTTAAAGAATGGAACTGTTCAGGGAAGAAAGAACCGCAATCAGTTCAAAGTACGCTTTCAGAAGATTGACGACTTTACGAAATGTGCAATTTGTCGCAAGGTACACCAGTTTTTTGCCAAGAACAAAATTCCTTCTGTCAGAAATATATTTCAATCAATAAAGGAAGACGAAGACTTACCAACTTTGAGCTACGGCTCTGTGTATAATGTTTTAGGATAAATCGGGTTCGCATAATCAAGGCGGGGAAGAAATGGTTTACTGATCAAAGAGACGATATTACTGAATGGCGACATCGTTATATTCGACAAATTTCGAAAATACAAAAAAGAAAACAGAAACATCGTTTAGCTCGAAAAAAACCTGGGTGAATCAAGGACATAGAAACAAAGTATGAAAAGACACAACGATAAAAAGTGCAAAACAAGCCTTTCTATCTGGACTCACTACTGGACTTAAAGATCCAAGTGGCTGTGAAAGCCGATCTATCGTAGTACATGCAGATTCCAAGGATGGCTTTGTACCGAACGCCCTTCTAGCTTTTGAGGCCAAGAAAGGCGAGGGAGACTACCATTCAGAGATGAAAGGGAGAGATTTGACCAATGGTTTTCTCAACAACTGCTGCCAAATATTCTTGAAAATAGTGTAGTTGTAATGGAGAATATAAGGCCGAACAAATTCTAAATACAAAATGGCGAAAACAGAAAATACAAGAATGGCTAACATCCAAACAAATCGCTTGGGCACCAGACAAGATTGAAAAGGAATTTTCAAGTATTGTGAAAAGACATAAAAGCTTGTACAATCACGCTAAAATTGATCAAATCGCTCAAGAGTCATGGCCATGATGTGTTACGATTAGTTTGGGCGAAAGTAAAAGGCCATGTTGCCGCGGAAAATACAACATTTACGATGAAAGATGCAAAGACCCACCTTGAAGCAGGCATTCAAAAAGTAACTCCAGAAAAATGTCGAGGACAAAATGTGGCATTTGGATGACATCATAGATCAGGCAAATGAGAACATTGGTCCAATTATATTACATCATTCGAGTCCGATGATGACAGCCGTGACGACGAAAATGAGCAGTAATCCAATCAGGTTAAGTACAACATTTTATCGCTTGTCTTGGTTTGCTTTGCTAAACACAACCTGAACATTGTAGCGGCAGGTATTATGCTCCAGGAACTCAAAGAGATATGGATCCCCCCCCCCATCGATTTCAAGGAGTGGAGAGCGTAAACTGGCATTAGATGCACTTGATCTGTTCCCTCTTCTTCATATCTATCTAGGAGAAAGGGCCACTTCTCAGTGTTGCATTATGGAACACGGAGAAATTGACATTGTATGTAAAATGTGCCAAAAGGTGTTCCATAAGCACAAGACTTATTTGAAACACTACGCTGATATTCACAAGAATCAGATAAGATATTCTTGCCGTAACTGCTTGTACACGTGCTATCGCCCGCAAGTTTGATCTGCACCGGCACATCAATGCCTGCAATCGTCGACACGGGCAGGGCCCAGCAAGTACACAGCAGCTCCCAGACTTTACCAGATCCAAGGCAGCGAAAACCAAACCACCATCTGCTCCAGTACGCCGTGTGACCACAACAACAGAGTACAACGGGCCAGCACCAGAGAAACCAGCTTCTGCTACCGTTTCGCCTCTGTTATCAACTGACGCTGTGCCTGTGACGCTTACTATGACACCACCAGTAGCGAGCCCTGCAACCTTACCATCTGAAGCAGCTGCAACCGTGAATCAGTTTCAACCGACGACAGAACTAATCTCGCCACCACCAGTCAGCGCATCAGACGATTCCGTCGAAGAAGAGATCCACAGGACATACACACCAGTCGACGATGACCTGGACACATTTGATTTGTTCCAAACTTACCAGAAGAATCCCACTCCACTCACCCCTGGAGGGGACATGTGTCCCCAAACTCTGAAGTTAGCACGTGTCTTGGGGCAAGACCCGAAGAGGACAGTTGACTTTTCAAAATATGCCAACGGAACAATCATCGTAAAAACTGTGGAAAAGTGTGAATTTAGTGATGGTACGCGATGAACATACGAAGAGGAGCGTACCTATCATCCTCCAGCTGCGAACTTTTTCAAAGAGATGAAAATGAAGATGAAAATAGGCAGCAAAAAATAAAGAAAATAATAAGAATTTCCAGCAGATTTTCTGTTGTAAAACCTGATTGCCACAATGCCTTGATCAATTTAAACAAGGTGTCATTGTAGAGCTTAGAAAATGCTCTAAAAAGATGAAATGATAAAATAAAATTTGAAATCATCTGCAAAGACGTCCCCCCTTTCGGGGTGAGCCATCACATATATGGATTGTTTTGGTAAAGAAGTCGAATACGACTTGTTCATACAACAAGCTAAGACAGAGGAATTGAAAGCCACCACAGCCGCATTAATGAAACAATTACTTCATGCATTGTTGAAAACAACAAATTGGCAGCTAGGTGAACAACTATTCTGGGACCCATATCAGAAGAGGTCAAGGAGCAGACAAAATCCTATCCTGCAAAGCCACAAATATTTCAGGGGAGCACCAATTTGCCAAGATGAAAGAAATTCAGCACAAGGCATCAAAGGGGAAGGAGATGTTTGAGTCGACAGGTGTGATGGAAAAAATGCTATTAAAAATGCCTTAGAGCTGGAGAAAGATATAAAGTGGGCAACTAAATTGGGACTTAATATCAGGAAAAAAGATGACCAAATTAAAAGAAGGTACAAAGAAAGAGTCAGAAATAAGTTAGAAGCAAGCTTACTGACCGAGAAGAGAAGAAGCTGTCAGAGATGGAAGATACTGTTGAAGGGGTTTTTAGGTATGGGGGATTCTGGACAAAAGCCGAACAAATGACATCATCAATCCAGAACCTTAGCAACACCAGGAAAAAGGAGGCATTGTGAGCCCAAATAAGAGTGAGGACTTTAAGGCACAGTTCCCAATTCATGACGAAAGCTTTTGAGTTATACGAAAGGGCTTGACACAATTGTCTTGCATCATGATGAAAAAAAATATTGAGTCATGATTCAAAGATAAATGTAGTATAGTGTATTGAATGATGCAGACAATTGCGTCAGGGCCTCTATTATCATAAAGACTACTTCAAAGGAGGTAGTTATGCGTTTCTCCTAATAGTTTTGCGTCATGACTCAAAATACATTTCTTGGGTCAAAGCCTTCCGAGTGTCGGAAGATATTCCGTCATGAATTGGAAACAAGGCCTAATACTAAGTGTGGAGACTGTGAAAAAGTTCTTATTATCAAAGACAACAATAGAGGAACAAATGACCTTCATCCAGCTGCTCATGGCTGAGAAAGTGCCAGAAGAAAAACTGAACTTAGAGCGGATGTTGGTCAACCAGGCCCAGAGTGTTTCATAGGCAGGCGCATAACTCAAACATTAGAAAATGAAGATGGTAGTGAGGGACTGTGGACTTGTAATATTAATATAATCAGTAAAATTTAATTAGAATTTAATTTGCAAATTATGTTCTTGATTTAATGTTAAATGTAAAGGTACTTGTGTGTGTGGCATGTTCATCAAACACGGCGCAGGGAATTGCAGTCAATTACAGATGCATCAGACCAGGTTAATATCTATAATTTTTTATGTGCAATGATGGAGGCCTCTTCAGAGGACATGTTTATAAAATATTGTGATGAATTAATACAATGTTATAAATTTTCTCAGCCTGATTTCATAGATTATTTTCAAATGACTTATTTAAATCATCCAGAACAATGGGCACTGTGTTATATAGGACTCACAAGTACTCAAATATTAATACAATTATGTTCGTAGAGAGTTTTTACAACAAACTGAAGTCGATCTATTTTGGAAAGAAATTAAACCGCAGAGTAGATCGTCTTGTAGAGACACTTCTTCAGATGGAGAAGCATGCGTATATCAATCGAATCAAAACCTCACTCTATAATGTAAACACATCTTTAAATTTCGATTACAAATCAACATACCAGTGGAATGAATATTCAAAATTCTTCTGTTTATCAAGCAAATGAAAAACAAATCACTGTCCAATCAGGCTCATCATCAAAAACTTACACAGTAAATTTAGTCAAAAAGTTTTGCGATGATAACTCTTGCACTGAAAGATGTAGAAATGTTCCTTGTTTGATTTTGTGTAGACATCTATTTTCTTGCAACTGTGAAGATTTTGTTGTAAATAGAAATCTGTGTAAACATGTACATAAAATCCATCGTATGGTAAAATTCAAGACCTGAATGTGGTGATTTTTGTAATCACATAATTCAATTAATGGAAATCATTAAATATCTTAAATAGTGATAATGCTATAGGGCCCCTATAGATTAAATTTTGCAGTGTTTGATTTAATGTTTAAACTCATATCACTATTAAATCATAAAACAAATGTTGATTGAGAACTATAAAAAAATTAATAGGCTTATTAATTAACGACTGGTGAGTCAATCACAGCGATATTTTTCCTCAAGGCTGAGAGCTCATGTCACAGCAGCAGATGACGACTGAACGTACATGTCGGGGACATTTTGTCTTGTCTTGTCTTGTGACTTGTCTTATCTTTGATTTGTGAATTATGGATGTTTCAACGCCAGCACAGTTCAATGTTAATATGGAAGTTTCTAACCAAGAAGTTGTTCAATGGGATCCATCAACGATGGCAGATCCATTGATATCAGAGGTCCAACAGCGTCAATTCTTGTGGAATCACCAACTACCTGACAATAAAGACAGGGCAATGCGACAAAATGGTTGGGGTGAGGTCGCTAAGGCTATCGGCCTGCCCGCAACTAAAGAAGGTACATATTTCTAAGACTAAATAACGAACATGTTTGATTCTGATTTTGTTATTTGGTGCATGTAGGCCTACAAATGCCAGTCCTAACCCAAGGCTACGCCAAGCCCACAATCCCATGGGCATGGCCTAACGTAAATCTGAAGGCTGCTTTATTATCATCACTCAGGCAATTAAGCTAGTTGTTGAAGCAGTGACTTCATCAGAATTAAAGGAGGATAAATGCTTGATTGAGAATTATATCAAATTGAAAAAATATTACTATCCAACAGTTGAAAACCATTTTATTGGCTACAGGAGGTAGACCAGCATCGGAACATAATGAGCTATATGAGCACGTATTAAGTGCGGTTGGTCAACAAGCGAGATCAAGGATTGTTTCCCCATCTGAAGGGGAAACAAATCCACTGAAAGATACCAAGGTGAATATTTTTTTTTAATTGGTCATGTCGAGTGGATGAAGACTATGTTGTAAAGTTTACATAATTCAATTAATGGAAGTCATTGAATATCATTAATAGTGAGAATGTAAATAGAATTGATTTTGCAAATTGCGTTTTTGATTTCATGTTTAAACTCATATTACAAATCATAAAACAAATGCTTGATTGAGAATTTTAAAAATGAAAAAATAACAGTTTAAAATAATACTATCCAACAGTTTAAACAATTTTCAAAAAAATCTCACCAATTGATGTGTCCAAAACAGAATTGCTCTCAACAACTAAACATGATCACAATTACTACTGCCAATTCAAATGCGAGTGCAAACCATGCATGGCCAATTGCGAAACACCAACAAATCAATGCCCTTGAGGCCAAAGTTACATATATAGGCCCTATTTCTTGGAAAAACAGATCAAATCCCTCATACTTTGTTTATATGTATTGCCTCACTCCACAAAGAGCTACCCAGACATATGAGGAATCTAAAAATGCTCTTAGAGCAGTGTGCCATTCTATTAGCAACAATACTGGATAGAAAAGGAGTGGGAAAAGTCCATGCAGGACAGTTGTGGCAGTTTCATAAGAGATGTTGTGGAAGCCGTGTGTAACCTGCAAAAACAGTTGCTAATAACAAAGCTGATGTTAAACATGGGAAAAGTCTTGCCATTCAACAGAATGACCTACCAAATGCTTTCTTACAATATCCAGTTTGTAAATGGAGGCAAGCAATCTTTATGTCACAAATGACACTCTTATTTGGTTATTGTGCAATTTCTACACGACATACACACTCTACCTAAATGGTACTAGTTTCATCTGTACTTCCTATTGATAAACATTTATGGGATTTGGTAAATCATTTAAGATTACAAAAAATGTAAGTGTAAAAATGTGCGCCAAGCTAATCCCAACAAAAGATAAACATATTTTAAAACCTCCAGTTGGGTACATAATTTATGTAAAAAAAATTGGGACAACGTTGGCGTGTTACGCTGACTTTCCCTTTTTCTTGATTGTTACAAGTATAATGAAATGATTTATATTTTGTTTCTTTTATAATTCTCTTTGTTTTTTCCTTGATTTTTCCTTAAAATTAATCATTTCTAATCAATCCAATCCCTTTTCCTTTTCTTTTCATTCTTTTTCCTGTTTCTTTTTCATCCTTAACTAATTTTTCATCATTTTCTTTCCATACCTAAATTTTGAGTATTCCTTTTTATTTTTAATTCCTACCAATTTTCATACTTGAATGAAAGTTCATACGTGCTGGTAGATAAACATACTATTCACATTTTTTCTTCCTTTATTTATCCTTTTATCCATTTTCTTCTTTTCCTTTTCTACTTATTTCTTAAATAATTCTCGCTTTCTCTTCTTTGAATTTATCTTTCTTTTTCTCCCCTCTTTTAATGTGAAGCACGAGTGATTCATCCAATTCATTTGACAAGCGCATGTGGGAAGCTTATGCAGATCCCACCAAAATGGGGCAGACAACCGTTTGCTGAAGGCTGTGTTGTTTGAAATCAAAGTACCACACTACTTAGCAGGATGTAAGCTAGGCTTCAGGTTTGATATCTTTTCTTGTAACCATACCATTGTGGTCTTCTATTGAGGACAAATCCATCCATCTGCTGGATATTGGAAAACAATATCCTTATTTTTTTTTTTATCATCCAATACTTTTATTTTTATAGTCAAAAATATTATAAACATGATAAAAATGGCATAAAATCAGGATGAAAATTCAAATAAATACAAGCAATACAGTGTATACCTGACCCACATCTGTGATTTTATAATGAGACAACAATAAGGCAAAAAAAATTGTTTAGTTGTCCTCCACACCTTAATTTTGAGCAAGTGCGTGCGGGCAGATTCAGGAAATCATTGATTTTTTGAAAATGGCAGCTACACATACTCAGAAATTCATGACAGGAGATCTAACCTTGTCATTTACTGATCAACATAAATTGGAAAACAAGAAAATATATCTGCACTTGATCCAGCCATGGGATTATGACAGCAAGGTTCAAGTTATTTTAGAGATCATTATACCATCTTTAGCCCAGTTACTTCAAAGGATCTTTGCTGATCACTTGAAAGGTGGAAAGTGGTCAGACACCTCAGGGCTCTATTTCATAAAAGATAAGAATATTCCTAAGTTGGACTTAGGAACGATCAGTTCCTAAGTCCTGAAAATTGTTCCTAAATATAAGAAAATTCTTATCTTTAAGAACATTCTTAACTTCTATTTCATAAAACTATTTAGGTATAAAAATGTTCCTATTTTGCCTAAAATCATTCTTAACTTTAGGTGTACATGTGATCATAATCAAACCTAAGTTAAAATTCTTAAATATCACATGATCTTTGGCGGGAAAATAAATCAAAACAACAATTTCAAGTCAAGTAAGCTTACAAAATGGCTATGTACATGGCAATAGGAATTCTTGATAGGGTGAATCGGAGAGCAAGGAGAAGAGAGAGAGTATTTAGAGAGCGGATTAATCCTCTAGACCTATGGAATGACAATGAAATGTATGCAAAATACAGATTTAGCAGACTGATGTGTTTAGAAATAATTGACATGGTTAGTGACCAGCTGGAGCATGCTACCAGGCGCAACCATGCTGTACCAGCATCCCTGCAAGTCTTTATTGCTCTGAGACGAAAGGAAACATCTCCGTGGTCTTCCAAAGCGCGATAAGTCCTCAGAAAGTGTCTTTGGGCATCTTGACAGGATTGTGAGAGAAAAACCCAACATCTCAACCATCACATCGGAAGCTTGTATCATTATTTCCACCGAATAATACAGCTGAATGTAACTAGATATCAGCAACTTGACACAAGGATACAACAGCAAACCTGGAGGAATTGAATGTAACTAGATATCAGCAACTTGACACAAGGATACAACAGCAAACCTGGAGGAATTGAATGTAACTAGATATCAGCAACTTGACACATACCTTCAGGATACAACAGCAAACCTGGAGGAATTAAATGTAACTAGATATCAGCAACTTGACACAAGGATACAACAGCAAACCTGGAGAAATTGAATGTAACTAGATATCAGCAACTTGACACATACCTTCAGGATACAACAGCAAACCTGGAGGAATTGAATGTAACTAGATATCAGCAACTTGACACATACCTTCAGGATACAGTTCAGCAAACCTGGAGGAATTCATCTCAGGAATCCTGTTACTGTATTCCGGTTAAAGATGATCATGTGCGTAAGAGCTTAACAGAACCATTAGAATTTTGATACGGACTGCAAAGTTATTCTTCGCACTGTATTGCCCGGAATTTCAAAGTTGGTCAAGAAAATTACAAACATTATTGCCAGGAAGCACACATGACTCCCTATCAGAAGATCAGTAAGAAATTACCAAAAGCAAACCTAAACATAACAAATTATGTGCAAGTGCATTATTTGCCTATTATGACTTTAAACTGAAATGTAAGCCTCATATCAGCACATAAGCTTCTGAAAATACGTAACATTTGTTTGTGTTAAACAAAACACAAGACAGACTTAAACCGAAAATCGCAGAGAAGGAATAGGCTATATCAGACATCATACAGATCAGTGAAGCAAGTTAGACCAACATTCAAAGAATGGTGAAAACAAATCAAGAAGAATAAAGAGGAACAGGTAAGCAAATTGAAGCGGAGAAACGTAAAAAAAAAAAAAAAAAACTTCAAGACAAAGTTAATCAAACCAACAGTATTATCGGGGTTTGTGGAAGAGAATAGGTAAACTGATGAAGGGGATATAACTGAAGGTCTATAGATATAAAATTGACCGCTCTTCCCCATCTGACTCATTAGCTCAGTTGGTAGAGCTGGCGCTAGTAATGTCAAGGTTCCAGGTTCGAATCCTGGATGGTCAGTGATTTTTTCGCTGACTGTCATTTATGTTGTGTGGCCATATACAGTGAGTATGTCCCACCCAGAAATGGTTGGAAGGAGAGAAAAGGAGGGGAGTTTTAGGTGAGGGAGCAGAGTAGGAGAGTAATGAAGTTGAATTGAAACAAAAGGTGAAGGAATTGGAGGAGATTAAAGAGAAGTTAAAAAGAGAAAAAGAGAAGTTAGTGGAATTATGGGCAAGGGAAAAAATAGATGTTGAGAGGTAGAAAGAAGAGTTAGAAGAAAGGAAGCAAGAAGAGGGATGAGGAAAAGAGAAAAAGAAGAGGAGAGAAAAGAGAAGGAAGAGGAGAGAAGAGATGAGATTCAAGGACAGGAACAAAGGGAAAGAGAAGACTAGAGAAGAAGAAAGAGTATGATTTGGTGGTTCAAGGAAAGAGTAGAAAGAGAGGGGAATAAAAACAGAGAAGAGAAGCGAAAAGAGAAGGAGATGTTAATCATGCATGCACTTTACTATATGTCCTTATGTAGGTTAGATGGTAGCTACCTCATAGATTAGTGTAGTTCAACGTAGTCATCATTATATCACCATCCTATGCATGCACCTAACCCAGCACCCATCATATCCGGTAAGCACTACCAATAACAGGAGAGAATACAAAAAGAAAAAGAATAGGGAGTAAGGAGTAGGGAGGGAGAGGAAAAGAAAAAAGAGAGCAAGGGGAGAGGGAAAAAAGAGAGATGATGCAGAAGAAACAAGAGAAGCAATGAAGGGAAAGAGAAAGATTGAAGAAAGAAAAGAAACAAAGAAAAGAGAAAGCAAGGCTGGAGAAATGAAAAGAAACAATCATACAATGAAAAAGGAAAGAAGAAGCAAGGGAGAGGCTTGAGAAAGACAAGGAGAGGGAGATCTTTATTCTGAAAGTCAACATTTATGACAACTTTATCAGCAGAACATAGTAGTACTGACACATTGTGCACATACTACAGCTTTAGTAGCAGCGCCGGAAAACAGTCAATTGCATTCCGAAAAACTTTGCTTGCAACTTTTATATAGAAGGAAAGAGCAGCCCCACCAAGGCAAAGAGGAATAAAAAGTTAAAGGATATGGGAAAACATGGATGATTTTGACACAAGAGTTACACGGAGAATCATTTAAAAAGAAAGGCGGGAATTACTAACTTACTGTTAACTATTTGAGGCTTGCTATATTTTCTTCAAGTGCACAGAGTCACTTGTTATAACACTTCCGATAGCTACAAAGTCACTCAGGCTGTTGAATGATATCAAGCCTTTAAGATCCCCCAAAACATTAAAGTTTTATTAAAGACTCTCATCTTTCAAAATTGTTTTGTTTGTAGCATTAATAACAGGTAACAGTAGGTAAAGTATCATCATTAGTGTATTTATATTCAAGATATGAAGGCTGGACTCCAGGCCCGACTGACTGGAAAAGTCTGACCTTGTTTTGTAAGAACAAAAGTTGTAAATATAGGCTGATCTTACTCATCTTCAACGCCTGCAGAAAAAAACTGCAAGTTTAGTCATGGCTTGCAGACGGGAACAGTCCTCTACAGACTTGCTAAGTGAACTTCATTGGCTGTGACACAGAGAATTACATATAAAATCATCATGTATGTCTACAAAGCTTTAAATGATATGGCTCCCAGCTACCTATCTGCTCTTATGCACCTTCAAAATACTGATCCGGCTGAATATAGCTACAGGCATACACTGGGCTCTTCCTCAGACCAAACCCGGCTCATTGTTTCAAGATCGTTAAAACGTGCCGGTGATGTGAGCTTTGCTATTGCAGCAGCTCGCCTTTGGAACAACCTTCCTATGTGTCTGCGTGAAGCTCAGTCCCTGCCTATGTTCTAGTGGCAGCTGAAGACCTAGTTGTTCCCATAATTTACTGCTCTGTGTGTCTTATTGTTGCTTTTCTGTATTATATATTTATATATTTATGTAAAGCGCTCCGTTCTTTGTGGGGCGCTATGTAAATGCTTGTGTAATAATAATACTTACTTGAACTTGAACATGCGAGAGGAAAAATGATCGTAATACGGTATTCTAATAAAAAAGGATTTGATAGACATTCCAAAATTGAAGGATGCAAACTCGGTATGGCAGGCTAGTCCTGGCAAGCATTGCAATTAAGTCTAACATGGCCGCAGATCTGGCATTTTCAAGACATTTTCACTTCCTAACATCGAGATGAAACAATATGTTAGCCCATCCAATACATTTGTCACAGATAATTGTAATTTCCAACTAAGCACATTGAAATGCCATCAAGATGGAGTAGGGAAATTCACCACCTCAACAAAGCACTACAGCCTTCTTCAAACTATGGAATAAAATTCTAATAAAAGGCATGAATCTTCAATTGTTGCTGTGTTTAATAAGCAAAAACGGACTGTTACTGTCATGGACAAACAAGCTATTGAGACCTTGTTTCCCACTGTGTATTTTCTTAGCAAACAATTGCCGACAATCAGTACCCAGGAAGCTGGGAAGTTGTTTCATCAACTGCATTTCATTTCACTCAACTGATTTTGGATACCTCATACTTCTGCGACTATCTAGATCTCAACCGCGCTGTAGAGCCTACTGCAAGAATGCTTTTGTACAGACTTCACATTACAAGGAGTGCACTTCTAAAGAATGTCATTACCCAACACAATTTTCATGCCAATTTTGTCACTGCTTTTTCTCATTTTTTAATGCCTATATAGGCCTACTCATGGACTGGATGCATGTTCAATCAGCATGATATTTATAGAACATTTTTCTGCCAACTTTAACTTTTTACATACTTGGACTATTTGCCAACTTAGACACTACCTATTTTGTCACTGCCAACTTAGACACTGCCTACTTATTCCTTGCCATCCATGACACTACTTTGCTCATTTTGACACTACCCTGATTTATGACATTCTTAGCCAAATATTTATGGATATAATTTGCTGGACAGTAGTGTCAGTCCCCATGTTAAAATACTGAGTAAGTTCTAGAAACAATTGAGACTATCAATCATTAAAAATTTTCGGGTTGTTCAACTTCCGATATGAAAAATAAGTATTTTTGTATGGAACCCTTAACCTTATAACTACATACACATAAGATTTATTATGACTTCAAAACTTGTAAATGTAT
>JXSR01S012690.1:44196-55238 GCA_000969725.1 Ophiothrix spiculata
CCATTTTTGCCCAAAATCGTGATTTTCCGACTCGGAAGTACTTATGACGTCATAATTACGTAACGCCTTGGCCGATTTCCATGATTTTGGTATCAATGGATAGAGGAGACCCTACTTTATACTATGGTATAAAGCACAGCAACTTTTAGCACTCCAATTTAAATTTCATAGGGGGGTGGGGGTGGTAACCAACCCCCCTTGATAACAAACGTTACAAAAAATACGTTGGTAAGACAAGGGTTAAGCTTTAAAATGGCACCTTGCTTTTGGGATTTGGATGTACGATTGCAAAGTTACATCCAAATTGGCAAAAGGCATCGAGCTGATTCAGAAAACTATAGTTCTGAGAAAATCGAGTTTAAAGTTTCTGTAATGGTGAAACGTAATTGAATGTAGAAAGGATTTTTATCTCGGATTTTAAAACATTTGTCTTATGTTTTGGATGTTTGAACCTGATTAATATGATAGAATACACTTCAAAGGTAAAGTTTCTGATGAAATTAGAAATTCGACCTTAGGCAAAAACAAAAAACAAGTTTGTTTCCCGTGCGCCGCGCGCATTTCGTTTTGGCGTCATAAATTTGCGCATTTCATTGTTCTATTTGATATTTTAGAAAACGAAAATCAAAATAGCCAATTTAATAAAAAGAACGGGGAAAATTGCAAAATGTTTACTAACGAAATGTTTTCTAAACTAAAACTTGAAACCGGACAGGTTTCTTACTGAGAAAATCATCACCCATGCGGATTTTCAATCAAAATTTGCCTTAGCACCTCTTGAAACAATACAAATAAAGGAAATCAAAATAAAAACGCATTTCGCATTTAGGTTTTTTGACCACCTACAGGAAACAAACTTGTTTTTTGTTTTTGCCTTAGACGTGGTTTTTGACTATGCTCACCTTCAATAGCCTGTATCTCGTAATTTACTATGCCGATCTTAAGGTACCTTTAGATACGACGGGACACATTTCTGCTGTTAAAAGGTTAATGTATGATTTTGTAGATTCTATGATGTGTGAGATGCAAACAAGCTTTACGAGATTAAACCATTTTCAAATCGAATCAAATCTTTATTCCAATATCAAAATTGCATACTTTCATTAAAAACACATCAAAAGGTAATAAAACAAAGTGATATTGAGGACATCATCAAAAGGCCAGGAAGACCTGAGGTGATGATACCCTGCAAACAAAATAAGTTACAAAAGTACAACTAAACAAGTAACAGCAAAAGACAAACAAACAGCATAAACAAGACAAATGCTCCGCTTAAGTATACTAGTATGAAATTTAGTGTCAATTATAATTTGACAATAGATAATTTTTTAGATTGTTTCTGAATTCTTTGGTGTTTTTGCATCTTTTTATGTCATTACTCAGAGAGTTCCAAAAGGTTGGTCCGGAATTACGAACAGCACGATCAGAGAATATTTTCTTAGTTTTATTAATACTATAATCCTGAGCATTTCTTGTATTATAGCTGTGAGTCTGAACATGTTTTGTAAAATAAGCTGAGAAAATATTTGGAAATGGAAATGTCTGATATTAACTGCAGATTATAAAATGCACAAATGTGGACCGCCGCGGCAAAAGGGTGCAGTTGTCGGCTCGTACACGTTGCTCCTTGTAGCCGACAACTGCACCCTTTTGCCGCGGCGGGACACAAATGCCCTACTTTTAGTATGGTAGAGTGCCTTTAGTGCTGTTTGTGCAAAATTTAGGTGAAAAATGGTAGATTAAGTTTGATGTCAACAGAATAATAATAGATTTTTTAAAGTGGAAAATACTTAATTATATAAATGTCAATCCAAAATATATTTGCTGGTATCTCAAAAGCTGTTGTGAAACTACACGTACGTTATTAGAAAAGCATGTGAACAGAAAAAAGAAACAAAAATGAAGTATTTTGGATAGACTCCTTTAAACCATAGTATTATAAGAAGATTAGCAAAATACTCTAGATACTTTATAATCTGTACCCTACTTCAGGTGAAATGAAACACGTGTTTTCAATACTGTTTTCAAAATGTGGATTTAATAACAAATGAAACAGAGTGCCTGTTACGCTGGGTTCCGACGTCTTATCCAAAATAAGACGCCGGTAACCGCTAATCAATCTAAGCACTTGATTTGCCCGTATCCTGAAGGCATTTGTTTTCAGCGTCAAACACTTTACACGCGTGACGCATTGGTGATTGCGCGAACTTCATGTAACTCGTAGTTAAACGCGGCGCGTCATGCAGAGGTCACGCATGTAAACATCGCCATTTTGTCAACCTATTCACCAAAACCTTCCACTCACGAATGATTGCCGTGTGTCAGTTGATTGTGCAATATACCACACAGCACTGGGTATATAAAGGGCTGCAGACAGGGCTTGCAGCATATCGAGGTTCGCGATGTAAACCATACGAGTTGGCAGGATTGCCAGGATTAAGTTTTGTACAAGTCATTTTACTCGCCAAGGAAAATAAATAAACAGTTTTCAATTTTTTTTGAAAAGACAAACCAAAGCAGAGAGTTATATTTTACGAAAGTATAGTGAAGAAGATCAGCCCAGCTTAGCCGTTCATTCATTCCAAGTAAACAGCATTGCATGAACATATGGTGAGCTGGCAAGTTGTGTAATTCTACTGGTCAAAATTTTGACTAATTATGATCAGCCGTTACCTGAACCACATAGTGAAGCGCCCACATCGAGGGTACCAGCGTAAGTGCCTGTTTATCTACCTACCTATTTCGCCAACATAGTACACTGTAAAAAAAGTTTTTTTGGACAGAAATCGTAATCTTAGATTACAGGGGAAAGGTTACGGGAAACTATTATTTAACGGAGAAGGGAACGTAGATTTTGGTAAATACCCTGTACACATAATTTACGAGAATTTATCCGTTATCTTACGCCTTTCTGTAAAACTGTCCGTTATTTTACGGCTTTCTATAAGATTCCCTGGAAAATATGCTGCCGGGAAAATGTCCGGTTGGACCAATGCTAACTCTTCCGTTGCAGTTCAAAGGTTAACCATTGCCTAGATCTGCGGGCTAATTGTTTGTGTTTGATAAATTTTCTTGTGTAAAGTCACCAGCAAACTGGGCATTAGAAATTCAGCTTAACTAAGCCTGTCACTGTTAACATTTCCTTTGATCTCTTGACAAAAAGGATTTGAAGTCATCCACAAGAGCTTTGTCTGTCTCAGAAGTTTATCAGAGACAGTCACGCCAAAGCCTGGTTTAGAGAGTTTTTGAATTTCTTTCAAATGAATTTGAAATTTCGTTCAGTCATCTCCTTTTCCAGTAGATTTTGCGATATCGTATGCTTTTTTTCTTTTTTCTTCTTATAAGTCAGTAAATAGTGGAAGGTTCTGACGTTTTTGGGGTACATGTTTGTCAATTTCGTCTTTGATAACTCCTCTACCTCGATTCAATCCCTTTTGAAATGTATTTTAAGGCATTTTGTAATTCTGCGTATGTCACCTTTGTTCTGGAATTACTTTGATCTTTCCCTAGTGCAGCATGGTGAACACAAACACAAGAAATGTGTACAGCATTTCAATGCTGTCAATTAACAAATAAAAATACTTTTTCTTTAAAATGAATCAGAGCTACGGTATATACCTAGTATCAAAATCAAATTAACCTTCCAAATTTAATAGCGTAATGTAATATTACCATTACCGTATCTTTCAAGATGTCACTATTTAAAGTGCCATAACCGTTTACTTATATATTCATTCTAATTCCTTTATTCGCAATTTACAATGTCGATCTTTTTTTTTACCATAATTTGCTTTCATCGGTTAAAATAACGATTTTTATGTTTTAACTTGATAAATTTTGCTAAGAGGCTAGAGCTATAAAAAGCATCGTGTGGTGAAAAATAAGAGTATTATAGGATGTGATTGTATGATTTGCATGCTAATGGACCGTTGACATTTTCTTAGATGACCTCGCAATATAACCATTTCTATAACGAGGCATAATATATAAGTATATAAGAATGTAAAGTGAAACATTCCTGAGAAATAATCGAGTTAAATGTAAATATGAAACATGTGGCAATTTCATGAAGTTGAAAATATGCAACTGTAATAATTATTAATCTAGGAAAACGTAAAAATTAAACAGCATCAATTTAATGAATTTTTCGAATTTATTTTTTTAAAGAATTCTTTTTGTCATAAACATAAAAGAAACAAAGAAACAATTAAGCAAGCAATTTTTGAGGACACCACAGTTTTGACGCCATTGTTTGACGAAATTGAATGGAAATTATGTTGGTATCAACGGATATATTGATACTAAGAGGAGGGAGATTAATGATTCGTGTAGAATGTATCGGAAAAAAAAGTGTAACGAAATTACCATTTTAAAAAGAACGGGATTAAAAGGCTTTTATATACTTGAAAGCTATTATAAAAAATCACCAAATAATGTTCTTATGATCTAGACGGAAACATATATTGACTTAAAGATATAAGTCTCTGTGTTTAAAACAAGGCAGCATTATTCCGGAAGAACACTGCAAATTAAACAGAATTGGAAGTTTATTCTGACCGTGACGAATGGTTGTAACATTTGTTGCTTTATAGGATTTCTCAATACTTTACGGCTTTCTTGAATGAATTATAAGTCACCAAAAGCATATAATGTAATTCAGAGGATTATATGCGGGTACGTTATGAAAATATGATAGATGTTAAAGCCTTGGGAAATCTAAATATTTGAGAGCACTTAACGTATTTGCTTAACAATGAGTAGCTTACCTGCTCCAAATATATTCTTACGGCTAATGAAAATATTGCCATATTTTCACTTTCCCATGCGTTTTTACAACCTTTGACATTTAGACATGTTGCTTTAAGTAAACATTATTTCAAATACAATTAATGAGATGGAGTTAGTATAAAAAATATTTTGTTTTTGAAGTTACATCCTGTTAGTGGATGAACGATGACTATAGAAAGTGACCTTGAGGAGATGCCTTCAATTTGTTAACTGTGGCTCATAGATGTCACTTATCATCATCATCAAAAGTTTTTGAACACTAATATGAAGTACACGAGGGTAAAATATTGAATGGGCGTGCACAATTACACAAATAAATAAGGTCATTAATTATAAATACTTTAATTACCAAATTAAAAAAACAAAAACAACGACAACAACAAAACGCCTGAAACTTATTGACAAACCATACAGTGCTAAAGATCTGGTGTTATTATGAGTTTCATTACATTTAACGCCAAAAGCAAACCAATGATTTGACTTTTTTTGTAAATTTTGCTATATAACCAACGGAAAGTATGATTTTGAATGAAAAACTTCACCGCTTAGACCCGTTTTGAGGTTTGATACCGTTAATTGTTGATTTGTGATATTTATTCAACCAATCGTATACATTGTAGCAAATAAATGTACATATACCAGTACGTCCTTCGCGTTTAAACATCTAAATAATAAATATAATAATACACGGTACTTGTATAGTGCCATTCACCTAACTACCATGGCGCACACACAAAAAAAAAGATACACTACTAGATACACTACAAGATGAACAGTCAATGAAAAAGAGTACAAATGAGTCTTCACAAGCTTTTTGAAAAGTTCAACAGACAAAACAGTTCTGATATTAATGGGCAACAAGTTCCAAGATTTGGCTGCAATTGACTGAAATCTTTTGGTAGTGCTACTGGATTAAACGATGTTGAGACGCGTGTTATCTGTTGAAGATCTGAGGTATCGGGTAGGTTCGTAGAAAGTAAACAGTTCCTTTAAGTAAACTGGAGCTTGTCCATTGACAATTTTATAGATGTGCAGGAGAAATACAAATGCAATACTGCGGTTATAAAATGTATTGTATTCAAAATAATAGATGTAGTGACCTTATTGATTCTACACAACTTACTAAATATTCTTGCCCAACAAAGTATGCTGTATCTGTTATCGTATATGGTAATTACGATTAATAGATTTGCCAACCTTTTATACTCTCATGTCTCTTACAATTCTAGATATTTAAGCTTGGAGCCAAACAAAACATTATACAGTCACTGAAAAGGGTAAAAAAACTTCAGTATAATGTTGTTTCTGCGTTTTTTCTTGGTTAATGTAAGAACAGTGTAAAAGGATAATATTCCTTGTGGGTAACCACAACCCAACAATAGGTATTGTGTTGTAAGATGCACCTGTGGAATTGGTTACTTACTTTATCAACAAATATTGGCTTGAATAGGTATACTATCTTAGAGAAGTGTGGATTCAGGAATGATTAACCAAGAGCGTGCCTTCACATAAAACATTTCGGTTGAATGTAATGTAAAAGATTGCAATCTAGATAATGGCGCTCATTGTACGACTTTGTTGGTATTGAGTGCGTTCATAAAATAATCCAATTTTAATATCATAGAATTAAACGTTTCCTGAATCAATCTTGATATCGTAAATTTACTGTTTTATGTTGTCTGTATATTTAATAAAAAGATCATATATAAAATCATCCCACCCGATACTGTCACTTGGAACAAACAAAAGTTTTTTTACTTACATTGTAAAACAATTCAGTAAAATAACAGAATTAACCAGGGAAAATCTTGTACTTCTTCTCTGTTATTGAGATTATTTAATACCCGATTCCCTTTAATATGAAAAAAAACCCCAAGTATTTCAAGTGAATGCGCTTTGCAAGTTATTCCCCAAATCAGAAAAGTCAGTAAAATAGTGCATTTTTTATTTAGGGAAATGCAAGCAAAATTCAAAATGGAAATTTCCTGTAATGACCAGTGGCGTAGCCAGACCTTTTGGTTAGGGGGGCAAAGACATTTCTTCCCGATTTAAACTCGAACACTTTTCCCATCAGACTGGTAAATAATACGGTTTAATAGTCGAACAGATGTATCTAGTATCTAGATAACATATTCATAAACATATTTGAATGTAAAAATGTTAACGAGTACATGACTTATCTGAAAGTATTGTGGAAGAGCAAAAGGAATATCAATCGGAAACATCATGCATGTAAATATAAAGCACGTATAAATGATTGAATATAGTTTAGTTATCCTTCGACTCACATATCCCGACATTCACAAAAATCATAAACTCACAAATTTATAAAAGCTTCTAAACAAACTCATTATACTTTGTATTATTTATATACGTATTTATCATGTTAATCATTGACTAGATAAAATTTCTTTTAGACATCACAAAACGTAATGTATTTTAAAAGCTTTTGATACCTTTTAAAAAGCTACGTTAAAATATATATCACAACTAGCATTTTTACTGAATAGCATACATGTAATGTATTAAACTCGCAAAAGAAAAGAAACTTGAACATAATGAGTGCCATGAGAATGATATGCATTGATAATGAATAATAATAATTAATATGATTAACTTGAGTCAGAATAAGAAATATGTAAATCAGTGCAATACTAAATATTCTTGCCAAACAAAGGTACGCTGTATCTGTTACAACTGCACCGTATAGACATTTGTATATGGTAATTACGATTAATAGATTTGCCAACCTTTTATTCTATAATAAATTGGCAGCCATTTTAACCTTTTTTTTGGCGCCATTTTTGTATTTGAAGGCTTGTTTTTTACTCAAATATAATCTATCCAGCCTCATTTAATTTAATGGCCACAAAAATCTGGACATAAGCACCAACTTTGCCAATTCATACAAATTATAACCAACTAATAGCCACTTTTAGATATTGGCGGCCATTTTGGCAGCCATATTGGATTTTGTGGATACTGTTTGACCTGACAATAATCCTATTAGTCTCATTGACCTCTAAGACCACTAAAACCTAGGCATAGACACCAAAATTGCACATTTTAGATATCTAGTACCTCAGTTACAGCCATTTTAGGATTTTGGCGGCCATCTTGAAAAATACCAACTTCCGGAAGTCCGATTTTTTAAGATTTTTGATATGTTGTTACTGAGGATAAATACTACCTATATCAGTTAAAAAACCTTTTGTTGCAATTTTTTGGGGTAAGGATGCTGAAATTCATAAATGCACTCGTCTACATGTCTCTTAAAACTCTTGATACTTAAGCTTGAAGCCAAACAAAACATTATACAGTCACTGAGAAGAGTAAATCAACTTCAGTATAATGTTGTTTCTGCGGTTTTTGCCTTGGTTAATGTAAGAACGATGTAAAAGGGTAATAATCCTTGAAGGTAACCACAACCCAACAATAGGTATTGTGTTGTAAGATGCACCTATGGAATTGGTTACTTACTTTATCAACAAATATTGGCTTGAATAGGTATACTTAGAGAAGTGTGGATTTAGGAATGATTAACCAAGAGCGTGCCTTCACATAAAATATTTCCGTTGAATGTAATGTAAAAGCTTGCAATCTAAATAATGGTGCTCATTGTACAACTTTGTTGGTATTGAGTGCGTTCATAAAATAATCCCATTTCAATATCATAGAATTGTACGTTTCCTAAATCAATAATGATATCGTAAATTTACTGTTTTATATTGTCTATATCTTTAATAAAAAGATCATTATATAAAAATCAAACGGGCATATTTTGTTTTTAATTTAAAGGTTAAATGTAACTTTTGAACTAGTGGCAGATGGATAAGACTCTTTTCGTCATACTAATGAATTATGCAGGACGTGTTAACTTTGTTTTCGTAATCTACCATCCCACCCGATACTGTCACTTGGAAAAAACCACAAGTTTTGTTACTTACATTGTAAAACAATTCAGTAAAATAACAGAATTAACCAGGGAAAATCTTGTACTTTTTCTCTGTTATTGGAATTATCTAAAAAATTCAAAATGAAAATTTCCTGAAATGACCACGCAGTCGTGTTCAACCAGGAAATGATCTTGAAAAGTATATAGATGCAAACTCGAACACGTTTCCCATCAGACTGGTAAATAATACTTATAAACGGTTTAATAGTTGAACAGATGTATCTAGATAAATTATTTAAATGTAAAAATGTTTACGAGTAGACAGTACGAAAACATGACTTTTCTGAAAGTATTGTGGAAGATCAAAAGGATATCAATCGCAAAACATCATGCATGCAAATATAAAGCACGTATAAATGGTTGAATATAGTTTAGTTATCCTTCGACTCACATATCCCGACATTCACAAAAATCATAAACTCACAAATTTATAAAAGCTTCTAAACAAACTCATTAAACTTTGTATTATTTATATACGTATTAATCATTGACTAGATAAAATTTCTTTTAGACATCACAAAACGTAATGTATTTTAAAAGCTTTTGATACCTTTTAAAAAGCTACGTTAAAAATATATATCACAACTAGCGTTTTTACTGAATAGATATACATGTAGTGTAACTCGCAAAGGAAAAGAAAGTTGAAAATAATGAGTGTCATGATGAAATGCATTGATAATAAAGAATAATTAATATGATTGATTCAATTGAGTCAGAATAAGAAATATTTAAATCAGTGCAATACAGCACAACCATCGTTACATACTTGAAAGGGTTTTTGGACTAATGTATCTTACCGTGAAACATTACGTTACAATGTTGAATTCCATTAATAAGCCGAAAGGTATTAGCAAATGCAAATATCGGATTCCATTTGTGCTGAAACATTAATTATCTTTCTTAAAATATGCTTGAACTCCATATCGAATTGCAGTGACTGTCCTAATTATGTCATATCTTGCATTTGTGTCAAAGATTTATGTTATGTACATCTGCAACTTAAATTAATTTGATAAATGTGTTTATTTGATGCCGAGGCAGATGCACATGCTTAGCACGATGGTGATGTTAGTTTTTGACCCAGATGTGTGAGTTTTGGTACTAAGACTAAAAACCCTTGTTTTTGGTACCAAATAACTAAATCTGTTTTTGTAGCAAGTTGGACTAAATTACCTTTTGAACCCGGACACAAATGCCAGCATTTGTCAAAAAAAAAAATGGTCAATCTTTAACATGAAGCGTTTAGGTAAGTCTACTTGACGCAAAATAGCCATATTATTGTTATCGAAATGGGAAAAAATACCCATACAGCTTAAGTTAAAGTGTAATGGAAACATCACAAAGGAGAACTCTTAAATTGTGACAACGTATTAATTTATAATATTAAACTTTTGCAAATGTTATTAGATCCATAATTTGTTTCAAAATAGTGTGTAGAATATGATTAATTAAACATCTCAAAGTCCTGTCTCTACTTGATATTTAAACAGAGCAGTTACTGTGTTAACACTCATAAGCCTTTTTGAATCAATCAGCAGAAACAAATTAAATAACCTACTTGGGAATGTATAGCTAAAACATACGTACTATATTGCTGAGTTGAGTAACTCGGAGAGGAGCTACATAGATACATTGCTATCTCGTTTTAAAATACTGTATCTATCATATCAAGATTTAAAAAGTCTAAAAAGTACTTGTATACAGGCATATATAAATTCCAGGCATTTCATTGATATAATGCAGTTTGATGGTAAATCTGTTATTGTGCTCTGGGTCTCACAATTATTTCCTTAGCAAAGTCAGCCACATGTTTTGTAAAGAAAAAGTGGTTTGAAAAATAAAGAATTCATGAATGGATAAAATGAAACAGTTATTAATTGCCTAAAAATTATGTGACGAAAGAAATATCAATACTCAGCAAAAGATTTATGTCACATGCAAGTTTTCGTATTGACTCCAGTAATGGAGCAGTACATCGTTAACTTCGTGATGACATTACAACCATCACTTAAGGCTACAGTCCCTAAAAACGTCTCGCTCGGCTGAATGTCATGTTTTCTGCAAGTTTTTACCTACTTACACCTATCAGAATATCACAATTTTTAGCATACATTTTAAATAGAGTCTCTAGTTTATACATAAAACTTTACTAGTGATTTCACGTCCATTATCAAGGTCAAAATGACGCCTAAAGACTAAAAGGTTGACCCTTTTTCGCCGAAACCTCATAATTTCATGATGTTCGAACAATTCGACTGGTTTCAAATTTTGACAGATTGTAGGCTTGATACTTCTTATT
>JXSR01S012690.1:65030-82872 GCA_000969725.1 Ophiothrix spiculata
ACTTATTGACAAACCATACAGTGCTAAAGATCTGGTGTTATTATGAGTTTCATTACATTTAACGCCAAAAGCAAACCAATGATTTGACTTTTTTTTGTAAATTTTGCTATATAACCAACGGAAAGTATAATTTTGAATGAAAAACTTCACCGCTTAGACCCGTTTTTAAGGTTTGATACCGTTAATTGTTAATTTGTGATATTTATTCAACCAGTTGTATACATTGTAGCAAATAAACGTACATATACCAGTACGTCCTACGCGTTTAAACATCTATGTGCCATTCATCTAAATACCATGGCGCACACACAAAAAAAAGATACACTACTAGATACACTACAAGACGAACAGTCAATGTAAAAGAGTACAAATTAGTCTTCACAAGCTTTTTGAAAAGTTCAACAGACAAAGCAGTTCTGATATTAATGGGCAACAAGTTCCACGATTTGGCTGCAATTGACTGAAATATTTTGTCCCGGTAGTGCTACTGGATTAAACGATGTTGAGACGCGTGTTTTCTGTTGAAGATCTGAGGTATCGGCCAGGTTCATAGAAAGTAAACAGTTCCTTTAAGGGGTATGTAAAGGCTTTTTTCATAAATGTTTTTTGCTCTGTAACTCAGCAACGGATAATTAGATTCAGATAAAAGTATACATTTCTAGAAGCGGATTTGCACACTGAACATGATGGTCAGGTCATTTTTGGACCAAAATGCGTAATTTTGGACCTAGGGTCCAAAAATCATGTTTTGGGCCCAACATTTTACGGGAAAGGTAACTAAATTTTGCTTCGGTAAAAATTTTAACCAATTCAATTTTTAAAATCTAGAAAGCAATATCTGGGATCACTTTTCTCAAATTTTTGATTTCTTTCTTAGTTTTTGAGATATCGCCAAAAATCGGTCCAAAAAATGTCAAAAATCCCACTCCTGACACCATTTTTGGCAAAATATGCCACATTTTGACCTATATTTGGCAATATTTCAAAAAATAAGATAAAAATCAAAAATTTGAGAAATGCGTTCCTAGATATTGCTTTCTACTCGTAGATTCTAAAAAGTAAAATGGTCTAAAATTTTACCAAAGCAAATTTAGATAGCTTTCCCGTAACATTTTGGGCCAAAAACATGATTTTTTTTGACCTTTTTTGGACGTTAGGGCAATAATTTCACATTTTGGTCCAAAAATAAGCTGACCATCATGTTCAGTATGCAAATCCACTTCTAGAAATGTATACTTTGATTTGGATTTAATTATCCGCCGCTGAGTTACAGTCCATAACCCATTTCTGAAAATGAAGGGTTGACAGGGTCCTTAAGTATTCTAGAGCTTGTCCATTGACAATGTTATAGATGTACAGGAGAAATTAATCACTTTACAACCTACGCTATCCTTGGCATTGGGATGGATTGAAACTCAACAATACTGCAGTCATATAATGTATTGTATTCAAAACAAATTTATTATCATAATAATAAATAATTTTGTGGATGGCAGGGGATAATTTTCTGATTAAGTGTGGTGCGGCCGTGATCTGTTGTCTTTTTCAATTGATTATTTTAGATTTATTCCACTCGAATTTGTTATCAAAAATTCATAGTTTTACCCTAGAAAATAACTAAAAACCAGTTCCAAAGAATGATGTACATAACAAAATAATCAAAATAATAGATGTAGTGACCTTATGGAATCTATACAACTCTAAATATTCTTGCCCAACAAAGGTACGCTTTATCTGTTACAACTGCACTGTATAGACATTCGTAATGGTAATAACAATTAATAGATTTGCCCCCCGGGGGGGGGAACTCAAGTATAATGTTGCAGGCATAGCGTGACCATAGTTGGTCAAAGCACCCCCTAAAGGGTGATTGTTTCTGAAGCCAAAATATACCCTTTTTCACCCATTCACACCCTAAATCGGGAATTTACCGTGACCGTTTTAACACTAGGGTTTGAAAAAGTATACTATTTCTTAAAAATGAGCTAAAATTTTGATACCCTAAAAGGTGTCACCTAATACACCCTTTTGTCCTCAAAAACAACCCTAATTCACCTTTTTCTTGGTCACACTATGGCTGCAGCATTATAATTGATTGGCCCCCGGGAGATTTGCCAACCTTTTATTCTATCATGTCTCCTAAAACTCTTGATATTTAAGCTTGAAGCCAAACAAAACATTATACAGTCACTGTGAAGGGTAAATCAACTTCAGTATAATGTTGTTTCAGCGGTTTTTACCTTGGTTAATGTAAGAACGATGTAAAAGGGCAATATTCCTTGTGGGTAACCACAACCCAACAATAGGTATTGTGTTGTAAGATGCACCTATGGAATTGGTTACTTACTTTATCAACAAATATTGGCTTGAATAGGTATACTATCTTAGAGAAGTGTGGATTCAGGAATGATTAACCAAGAGCATGCCTTCACATAAAACATTTCGGTTGAATGTAATGTAAAAGATTGCAATCTAGATAATGGTGCTCACTGTACAACTTTGTTGGTATTGATGTACGTCTCCTAAATCAATAATGATATCGTAAATTTACTGTTTTATATTGTATATATCTTTAATAAAAAGATCATATATAAAATCACAGGGGCATATTTTGTTTTTAATTTAAAGGTTAAATGTTACGTTTGAACTAGTGCCAGATTGGATAAGCCCTTTTTCGTCATAGTAATGCATTATGCTGGACGTGTTAACTTTGTATTCGTAATCTACAATCCCACCCGATACTGTCACTTGGAAAAAAAACCCACATAAGTTTGGTCACTTACATTGTAAAACAATTCAGTAAAATAACAGAATTAACCAGGGAAAATCTTGTACTTTTTCTCTGTTATTATTTAATACCCGATTCCCTTTAATATAAAAAAACCCCGGAGTTTTTAATTAAATAAAATAGGACGGGCATCTATTTCAACTATTTATAAGTATTTCAAGTGAATGTGCTTTGCAAGTTATTCGCTCAATCAGAAAAAATTGGTAAAATACTACTTTTACTTTATTTGGGGAAATGCCAGCAAAATTCAAAATGGAAATTTCCTGAAATGACCACGCAGTCTTGTTCAACTGGGAAATGTTCTTGAAAAGTCTATAGATGCAAACTCGAACACTTTTCCCATCAGATACTCATATAACGGTTCAAAAGTCGAACAGATGTACCCAGATAAAATAAAAATGTTTACAGATAGACAATACGAAACCATGACCCAACTAAAAGTATTGTGCAAAATCAAAAGGAATATCAATCGGAAAGAATATGCAAATATAAAACACGTATAATGTATAAATGATTGAATAGTTTAGTTATCCTTCGACTCACATATCCCGACATTCACAAAAATAATAAACTCACAAGTTTATAAAAGCTTCTAAACATACTCATTATACTCTGTATTATTTATATACGTATTAATCATTGACTAGATAAAATTTCTTTTAGACACCACAAAACGTAGTGTATTTTAAAAGCTTATGATACCTTTTAAAAAGGTAAGTTAAAAAGAGTATATCACAACTGGCGTTTTTACTGAATAAAATCACGTAGTGTAACTTGCAAAAGAAACGAAAGTTGAAAATAACGAATGTCATGGATGATATGCATTGATAATGAATAATGATAATAATTAATATAACTTGAGTCAGGATGAGAAATACATGTATGTAAATCAATTCGATACACAACAACCATCCTTACACACTTGAAAGGGTTTTTTGACTATTGTATCTTACCATAAAACATACGTTACAATGTTGAATTCCATTAATAAACCGAAAGGTATTAGCAAATGCAAATATCGGATTCCATTTGTGCTGAAACATTAATTCTCTTTCTTTAAATATGCTTGAACTCCATATCGAATTGCAGTGACTGTCCTAATTGTGTCATATCTTGCATTCGTGTCAAAGATTTATGTACATCTGCATCTGAAATTAGTGTTTATTTGAAGCCGAGACGGTTGTACATGCTTAACACGATGGTGATGTTAGTTTTTGACCCAGATGTGTGAGTTTTGGTACTAAGTCTAAAAACCTTGTTTTTGGTACCAAATAACTAAATCTGTTTTTGTAGCAAGTTGGACTATATTACCTTTTGAACCTGGAAACAAATGCCAGCATTTGTCAAAAAAAGAAATGGTCAATCTTTAATATAAAGCGTTTAGGTAAGTCTACTTGACGCAATAATAACCATACTTTTGTTATCGAATTGGTAAAAAACATACCCATTCAGCAAAAAGTGTAATGGAAACATCACAAAGGAGAACTCTTAAATTGTGACAACGTATTAATTTCTAATATTAAACTTTTGCAAATGTTATTAGACCCATAATTTGTTTCAAAATAGTGTGTAGAATAAGATTAATTACACCTATATATTTAAACAGAGCAGTTACTGGTAAACACTCATAAGCGTACTGAATCAATCAGCAGAAACAAATTAAATTACCTACTTGGATATGTATAGCTAAAACATATTACTACAGACTTGACATTAAATATGGAATATATTTTTTCTGTTGGTTTCCATCTTGATAACCCGCCATATCTCGGTATGTATGAAATTTAGAGACGTGTGCTTTGTCATGTTCGTAACTACACTTATAAACTTCAAACCAAGTGGACTTTAAAGCTCACTGAAGTGACACAAAGACAATGGGAAACTTGAAGGTATAAATAACTCAGAAAATTAGGTCCAAAAGCCGTGTACAGTAATATTAAACAGAGGAAGCGAAATTTACCATATTTCCTTTCGTACGTTACCTAGAGATATGAAATTTTACAGGGCTAATTAACACAGTGTTAGTAATAATTTCTGATCGATTAATGTTTTCTCTGTCATCATTAGAAGCGTACAACGTCATGACTCTCCATGGAATGCTTTCCATTTGTAATTGGAGAGTTCTTTGGGGTGTCTCAGCCAGAGCACCAAACACAGCCCAACAAAATCCCTTCACCTCGGTTGGGTAATATAATATACTGTTAATCAAACGTGTTTCTTAACCTTTGATGTTCTCAATAGGATTTATAATTGAAGATCTTACCGGACAAGGCAAGAACTCAACACCCGGATCTTCCAGGAAAGACCTGATTGCACGAGCACGACGGAGGTGAGAGTTGTCATAGTGCAGCACAAAATTATTTCCAAAGATACCTCTAGCCAATAACATTATCAAGGCTTCTAGAATGCATCTGTACTGATGCTGATGGAGACTGTCTTCCGAGGTGATCAGGACCGATTTTCCACCTGCATGTAAAGTACCCGGAAGGCGATGTTACCTTCTTCTAAATGAATTGTTAATAGCATACGCGCTTCAGTATAACCCTACTCTCTACATCTGTGGCTCTGATGCGTCCCTCTTGGCAATATATTTCAAAATAAGTCTAAGCACTGAAGATAACGTTATCTCATTGATGGGACACGAAATGGAAGAAGATCTGTGGCTCAGTCAAAGCGTCGCGGGGAAAGGTGTTTAGTCAAGTTATTTTCTCCAGTTGTTTTTTAACATGATCGCCAGTTTAAATCAAGCGAGAATTTGATAATGTCCTTAATATGAGCTTGTTTTATGAAAGATCATGATGTTGGACACTTGCCATGTTTGGGAAGATCTTCAGATATGAACTCTATCGAGGACTTCTCGGCTGAAGTAACACATCGATGAACAACAAGTTACATCAAACCTAAAATGTACAGGTATGGCTATAGGCTGTGCTTGATACTTGGGCTGAGATACACGTCGGAACTCTCCACTCACAGGTGGAATGTCCGCATGGAGAGTCAAGGAGCTGTACGCTTCTTACGGTTGGCATAGCCAGGAGTAAATGGTCATAATTTATAACCAACAATATGTAAAACAACCCTGCAAAATTTCAGGCGTCCAGGTAATTCATTAAAGAAACTATGGCAAATTTAATTTATTTAACTCCGTATTACTGCGCATGAGTTTGGACCCAATTTCGAGAGGTTTTCGTGCTTTCAAGTTTCCCATTGTCTCTGTGTCTCCCAGATGTGCATAAAAAGGGGTCTTGGTTTAAAGTTTGCATGTATAGTTACAAATATGAAGAAACACACCATCCTGGACTTCTCATATACTGCAATATGGAGGATTATACAACATGGAAACCAACAGAAAAAATATATTCCATATTTAATGTCAAGCCTGTATATTGCTGAGTTGAGTAACTCGGAGAGGAGCTAAATAGATACATTGCTATCTCGTTTTAAAATACTGTATCTATCATACCAAGATTTAAAAGTACTTGTACACAGTCATATATAAATTCCAGGCATTTTTTTTGGTATAATGCAGTTCGATGGTAGAACAATTATTGTGCTCTGCGTCTCCCACGTACATTTTTATTAGCAAAGTCAACCACCGTTTTTGTAAAGAAAAAGTGGTTTGAAAAATTTAGAATTCATGAATGGATGAAATGAAACAATAGTTAATTGTCTAAAATGATGGTAGGAATATCAATACTCAGTGAAAGATTTATGTCACATGCAACTTTTCGTACCGACTCAAGAAATGGAAAAGTACATCGTTCACTTCGTGATGACATTTCAATCATAACTTAAGTTATTTTGTATTAATGTAAAATCACATTAAAACTTTCCACGTTATATGTATATTACAAACATGATATCCAGAGACTATATGTTGCTTGGTAGACGTAATAAATAAGTTCATTATTTGCTACAGAAACACCATGAACCAGCATAGACATATTACTTTAAAGTAATCCCAGGATGTTGTGACATAAGAGAAAGTTATTATCTTAGGTAGACTGAGGCAAACTAATCATAAGCTGACTGTATCATGTTCAACCAACACTTCATGACCTACTATGTAAAATAGATCAACACTCGGATTTGTTTCGTATGTGAAGGATTTAGGATATTGATAGTGTTTATACCTTTTCGATCTAACATTTCAATGCTATTGTTTTCTGTAACTTGAAAAAGTAACACCTGTCGAATTAAGATATGCAGTGTTTCCAACTTGAAGGTAATTTAATTGAAATTAACTATAGGAATTAAAAAAAACCCGGTGTTTCCATGATTAATATATTGATTGTTACACCGTTAAAACGTTTTTCAAAAGGACGTTTTGATACTGATGACTTAAAAGTATTATTAATATGTATATATCATGGCAAATAAATTAAAAAACGTTTTTAACACAATGCATTTTGTTGTCTTTTAACCATTTGTAAAGGAAAATCCGTACATTTGACAAAACATGTTCATTTGATGTTATAAAACAGACATTTGTGTATTATAAAACGTATACAAATCAATTTGAAAAGAATGAAGATATAAAACTTTAAAAAGATTTGTATTGATGATTTTAACATTTATTACTGCTCCATTTTACTTTCTAGCGTTGGCCTCATTATACGGTTACTTGACATATCGTAAGAAAAAAATTGCTGTTAAAGGTTAATTTATGATCTTGTAGATTCTATCATATGTCAGATGCAAGCAAGCTTTACATAATTCAACCATGGACAATGCCTGATATTATATGAAGATTAGAATATCACAAGTGCCCTACTTCCAGTGTGAAATGATGAATTTAATCTTTCTAATGTGTTTTTTGAAAACGTCAGTAGGTCTGTATGCATACATATAGGTCCGTATGCACAAAAGAGCTGTTTTAGAGTAAGACCAGTTAGACCTGGTTTAATTGAAATTTTGCATCACAGCTAAATATATTTTCTTCAAGCATTATTGTCATATTTGCAGCTTTTTGTAAGATTTGTTACTAAATCGTTAATATTGAAAGTGAAAGCTGTTGTTGTTCAAAAATGCTGGAAAATGCTTTAGTTAGACCTGATCTATCTTTAAACCTGGTCTAAATCGTTAACCATAGACATTATCAAAAGTTGTCCATGTCTGACTTTGACCTTTGATGTTATCATCTGATAATCTAATGCTATTGTATTTCACACTTATATATTCTGCTGTTTCAGAGGTGTAAGCACGTTACTCAATGTAACGTTTTTGCAAGTTTATTTTGTACCATAACTTTTTGACAAAGTGCTTAAAGTTAGTAAAAGTATACATTTCCAGAAAGGAATTTTCACAAGGAACATGATGGTGATGTTGATTTGTGACCAAACATTTTTTGGTCATTTGGGCTTCGGGACAAGCTAAAAATAACATTTTTTAAAAGAATAAACTTCGAACGGAAATTTTAATTTAAAACACCCACTCGGATGTTGCGTCATTTTTACTTTTTAGGATTTTGGCCAATTTATTTTTTCAGAATTTAGAAACAAATGTTATTGACGATTACAGAATATAGAATTGGATGTAATGTCATTTTCAATTACATTTTACAGCTGGAGTAAACCATAAGCTTTGTATCTCCCTTCACAGCTTCTGACTAGAAAAAAGTAATATATGAAATGAAAATGCACACTGCCTATATATTCTTGACGTTTGATACAATTAATAGTTAATATTTGATATTTACTGATTCTAAATTAATAGATACCTGAATGTCCATCTATTTCCTGATTATTGTAATGAACAGAAACTCAAATAATATGTTGAAGATGTGTTGTACTGTCCTTATGTACGCCAAACAAATCAAAAAACAAAACAGTAATAGCAGTTGCTTAATAATGGATAGCTTTATTGTTACAAGTTCATTGAAAATGAAAATTTTCAGGAGATAAAAAGATTTTTAATCTTTTCAGTATCTCGTGTTTGTCTACAACCCTTGACATTTAAACATGTTGCCAGAGAAAACTTGGTTTTAATACAAGTATCGAGAAGGGTAAATCAATTTCAGAGTCAATATACAAAAAAATTACATAGTTTTTACAGGAATATTGTTGGGTAATGTAAGAGTTGTATCAATAGAGAATAATCATTTAGTTAAGCCTATACGCTATTATAGTTCCCTGTGGAAGGTACTTTGTAAAATGCATCTATGCTTCTACTTACCTTGTAAACATTACACTCAAATCCAGCTTGAATAGGCGTAATATCCTAGAGTTGTGTTGATTCAGGAATTATTAACCAAGTGCGTGCCTCAACATTAAAAAGCTTGGTGTGAATGTCATGTAAAAGATTGTAATGTACATAATGCTGATAATAGAAAGTTAATGTTGGAGTGAGAGTTTTGGAAAAAAATACAACCGCTGTGGTGTTATTACTGTACAATTACTCGTAATTTAATAAAATGAGAGATTATATATTTTCTTTTTTTGTGTTTTGTTTATATATTCAACACAATGATTACCAATGGAGTAGGTTATAAATTAAATTCTATCAACATGCTTTTCAATGTGGAGTATCATAAAATTAAATATAGGTATTTAATTTTATCGCTAAATTTATTTAAAAAAATATTAATTTCTTTATACAAGTTGCTTAAATTTCTTGCATGCAAAAAAAAAAATGCTCAGCGTCTATGACAAAGTAAAAGTTGTGATAAAAGTAAAGAAGATAATGTGTTTTGACGGGTCTTTTGAAGTTAAAGCCTTAAGCAATCCAATCATTAGTTTCTTGGATATCGTTTAACAGTTTATGGCTAGAGGAAAGTATGATATAGAACACAAAAACAAGCACTTTTGGATACGTTTATGAGGTACGATAAGTTGTTTTAAAACCAATCTAATACACTGACATGTTAAATATCGTTTGGTGATACTTGCTTTTATTTGAGTTAGTAAAACATTTTATGTTGAAGTGAAGCATACGGTACCCAACATATTATAATAAATAAAGTAATATAAAAACTGAATGCTTTTATTATAGTGCTTTCGAATGATGCTTACAAGAGTTCATAGAGATGAATTGAATATTCTAATATATATGTATATTTACGTTGCCCAATAAGGAGAGTTTCGGAATTTGGAAAACATTTTGTACCCATATCACAGAAAACATATCCATTTACATTCTGTAAATATTTTATTTGATAACAATTTTGTTTAGTAGTAGAGAAGCAAAACAACGTTTACAAGCTTTTGAACGTCAATATGATGGAGTCATTTTATGCAGCACACGATGCCTACAAAATAAATGTGTTTCCGTAAACACTAGCTAATTTGTATTATCTTATCTAAGATTGTGCTTCAAAAAACTCCAAAAACTCATAGCAGAAAACGACCTGATGGAATATCCTAAACGTTTAAAAGATTGGTGTTGGCATTCTTTGAACAGGGGGACGTTGCTCTGTCTCCTCTACCTTTTGGCTGCTAATTTTAATCAACCAGTGTATTACCGTATATTCAATCCAAAACGAGTCTTACATATCTCACAATATAAGTGAGTACGGATACATACACAAATTATGCCATGCAATTAAATTTACAAAGCATCACAGGAATCCACCTTTTTAATTAGATCAAAATACATAAACCCACTTTCCATGATGCACAATAAGCAATGTCGTAAAGTATATTAAACTATTTCTGAAACAATGCAAATCAACGTTCAATCAACCCAAATGAATGTAGAAGTATCTCTCCAAAACCTTTAACACGGCTTGCTTTTGAAAATTGTCAACCAATTCATTGATAATGTGGGTATAAAGCAATTATGTAAAGTGCAAAAGCTGCCCAACTTGTAACACGCTCTATTTAAATTGTTAACACTTGAAGCATTGCAATTTATTGCAATATTATACAATTCCCACCAGACTCTACATATACGCAGTGTGTAATTTACAAACCAATTAGAGTGATTGGATAACAATCTGATCAAAATAAACAGCCTCCACAACAAAAACTGCTATTGCAAATTTAGATTTACTATAAAGTGAGATATAAATGTAAAAGGCTCTGGTGTGGTGAGCAACATGTTGCAAAAGTAATTTATGATTTTTGACAGAATAGGGAGCTGGCGAACTTTCTCCGATGAGTTCATCTGATACTTATTAAATTTGTGACTTACACAGGCAAACACCCCATGTATGGCATCTTTTCTAATATAGTTCAAGAGAAATGTATTGGAGGTAGTTTAAAATGAACTTTTTTGCTTTCTTATGACGATAAGAACGTCTTGGAATGTCTGGACTCCCGAATTCAACATCTCCATTGTAGGGCCTTTCATTATGTAGCTTTGCTCCCTATTAAATTTACATCATGACATAGTAACTATTGTATAACGATTGGCTTGGTTTGAGCCAGTCAACAGTTTTTTTCTATTTCCCTCTAAAAACAAAATTGGAATATAAAACAAATATTGACTGCTCTCTCATTCTCGCAATAGTAAAAACTATTTCTCCTCAGTGATCTGTCATATTATTTCCCTTGACCTTCGCTCTAGAGAAATAGTAGGCCTTTATAATCTCAAGATCACTGCAGGGCAATAAGTTTCACTATTGTCCTCATTAGCAGTAAATGTTTGTATAAAATAGGCCAAATATATCAAATATGTTGCTGTTTAGGATGTTGAAGTACATGTTATATATGTAATATATGAGGTAGTAACAAAGTTAACGAGGAGACTAAATTATCTCAAGTTTTCAATACAATGTTTGTGTTAATCTTGCACATGGACATCCAAAATGCGTTCATTCTTAGATTTTGCAATATATCTATACCAAGGAAGTTAAATAGGGGAACAGGTTTTCTCCGCCATTTTGATTTCACCGCCGTGTAAATCCTATGGGACGACAGCCATCTTGGATTGTCGCTCATTGAGGATGAGTTATTGTACCTCCGGCATTTTACGGCTCCGCGTGCAACACTTCGAGAGTCTTCGCAACGGATTAGCGGGAAAATTGGCGTGCTTTAATCAGAGCAAGTCGCAATGCACGCTACATGAAACGCAGACACGGTTTTTTCGTGAAACAAAATGCACACGCTGTATATGCGTCAGGTGAAGATTTACGCGATCTGGCTGGATATCGGGTAAAATTCCGAATATATCTGGAGGTACAATAACTCTGCTCCATAAGCGACACAAGATGGCGGAGAAAAATGGTTCCCCTATATAAATTCCTTGATCTATACAGACAATTTAGAAAAACAAAATGCTATATCCTCCTAGCATGTTGATGAACTTCTATGGCAAAACGTGCTCTTCACGAGCTTGTATGTCTTAGCCTGGGTATGATTATATTTACCACCTGCAGCAATCCAATCATTGGCTTTTAAAATCTTGTTTTACAGTTTATGACCTAGAAAAGTACCTTATTACACCCGATGCACTGTGATACGTTTCGTTTGAATGAGCGGTTTAAGAAGTTCATTTTATTGGATTGCTTTTTCCTTTGCAGTTACAATGACTTCTACCTCTGCGTAATGACGTTTGGAGATGATAAGGAGGTTGGTTAAAACAAGGGGGAAAAGTAGCCAAGTATGGCCAAGCCCCTTTTTATGGAATGTCGATACTATTTTAAATAGTTAGAATAATACGTAATTTTTCCACCCGGTCATTTAATACTATATGTTTTGAAAAGATTACTCGACTTTATACATTTCATCTAATTTAAAAAGAATAAAGTCTAAATGGATATTTCACTTGTGAACTTCATTATTTTAGTTGACATAAGCTATTAGTGATAATGCTCATCATTGGCCTCATCTTTGCTTAAAGGGACTGGCCTAGATTCTTCCCACTAATTTTTTACCTGCATATTTTTTTACTTGAATCGATAGAATATATTTATAATAATATAACCTTCAAGTGGTTTTCCATGATTTTGAGGAACATTGGAGAAAATAGCAATTCTTTACCTACTTTAATTTTTGTCGCCGGTGATAAAAAAGTGGTGTGAAAACAGTGTTTCTAGTTTGAAAACTGATAAAAATCTTGTTTCTGCACTTTCAATGGCCAAACAAATTATTTTTGATGAGATTGTTTCCCTTTTAGTGTGTTTTAAATTATCTCCAGGAGCT
This sequence comes from Ophiothrix spiculata, assembly GCA_000969725.1. Classification (NCBI taxonomy): domain Eukaryota; kingdom Metazoa; phylum Echinodermata; class Ophiuroidea; order Amphilepidida; family Ophiotrichidae; genus Ophiothrix; species Ophiothrix spiculata. The sequence continues at coordinate 77,901 of JXSR01S012690.1, forward strand.
TTGTTTGATCTTTTATCTGGTAAATCCATCTGAGGTACAAAAGTTAGGATTTAGGAAACACACCACCATCAAAGAATGATATATTACAAATTAATTCTCTCTCAAATTGAGCCATTTTTGTGTAAATTTTTGCACTTTTTTGGATTTCCTTATACTTTTAAACTTTGTTTAGAGCATTTCCATAAATATTTAATGCTAGGTGGAATCTAGGCTAGTCCCTTTAATTTTTCCCTGCTGTGAAAACAAAAATAGACATTATATGACATCCGTTTTTTGTTACTACATAAACCAGTATTCATGATCGGAAGCAAATGGAAACAAAATGCATGAATGTGAGTGTTAAAGGGATTTCACTTCTTTAGATCAAAATTAGATAGTTTTTTCTTTGCTAAACAGTAAAGATGTATGGATATAATTTATAAATCTTTGCTTGGTTTAAATTGCGATAACTTTATTTGCACTTTGGTCGAAATGAAAGTTCGTCACCATTTTACATAAACTGAATTATTTCGAGCTGAAAGAGGGTGTTTTCAATTTCTGTACCCTTCGTTTCCCTTTTTATAGGTGAAATCAACATTATATCATGAAACCTAAAAGTTCAAAATGCTTGCGTCAAAATGTTTACGTACCCAAACCCAATATGCAATCCGGTTCTAAAAATCGATCTTTATATCTTGGGGCGTACCGTTTGATGAATTGTATGGTGTTTTTTTCACTTGAAGTAGTTGGGTAAAGTTTTGTTTCTTCCTCATTTTTAGGTCAGGATTTATTTTAAAGAGGAATATCATCTTTAACTGAAAGATGTATGTTTTATTCCATTCACTCACTGTACCGGTTTGAGGAAAAAATAATATAGCTTTCACTTCGTGATGACATTTCACCATGGTTGTCAATTAATGAACTTTCTAAAAGTTACCTAAACGAATATAATATTCAATGACCGTATAGAACAATGTTTTTAAGGACGTGCATAGGTTACTCGATGGACCAAATACGGTATATTAGTTTCTTACGTGCTAGCGAAAACCATGTACCATAAGAATACCGATTAGGTATTATGAATCCCAAGATGTTGTGACATGAGTAGTGTTATTACCTCAGGTAGCCTGAAGCAAACTAATCATCAGCTGTCTATATCATGAACACCACTGGGATTTGTTTCGTAAATGTAGACCTCGAGATGTTACCTTTTCAGATAAGGATATAAATATCATTGTGTTAGGTAATTTAAGAAAAAATAACGAACGTTTGTCGATAAAATAAGACTGAAATTAACTGTAGAAATTTTGTACGATTTATTGTTTCAAAGAATGTACTCAATTTTGTAAAAATGTTTAATTTTAGCCATGGCCAATGATTACAAAAACATGTTTGGGATCAAGATGAAATCATTTTGAGTTTTTCAGAAATTCTCCGTCATGAACGATTTTCAATGTGTTTTCTTCAAGGAAGTTATAGGGCCAATCAACATGAAATTATGCACTTTTGGCCGGAATCAAACTCAAAGTTCACACGTTGTTTGAACATATAAAAAGTAGGTTACAAAAGTCAATTATATTTATCAAAACATTTCATTTTTACATGTTTGTGTTTTAGGACACTTTAAACGATATGAATTGATGTTTAAATATCTATTATTATTCTATTTTATATTCAAGCACTAAGCTTATCATACCTGACATCTTGTAAGAAGAAATGTTGTTGTTAAAGGTTAATATGTGATTTTACAGACTCTACCGTAAATCAGATGCAAGCAGATGCTTTACATGATAAACCATGGACAATGTCTGATATTGCCTGCACATTAGAACACTTGCCAGTGCCCTACTTTTATCATAAACGGATAAAAAGAATGCTGTCAATGCTGTTTTCGAAACAAATCAAGGGAAAAAAGGTAAATGAAACTAAATTTCAACAGAAAAGTATTACGTTTCCTTATATATGACAAGTTCTAAAGGTATATACATGTAATTATTAAGATATAAATATTTTTCATCTGATCTGGCTGGCTTGTATTTGGCGGGAAATTTTTTCGTAAAAATGGAATTTAGATACGAATTAGACATCTGGCCGCCATTTTGAAACGGAATGAAGAATTTTTAATTTATTTTGTTTCATATAAATTGTATTTAGTGTACAGTTTTAAATATATAAATATTGTGGAAAACATTGTTTTTAAAGCGTTCAAAATCCATGGTCCCCTTGTGCAATAACGAAAATCTAAAACACCTTATGCACCTAAGTGTTAAACGTCTTGCGCAACATACGGTTACTTGGCATCTTGTAAAATTGTTGGTGTTCAATGTTAATTGTTTATAATTTTGTAAGTTCTATCAATTGTAAGATGCAAAAAAGTAAAAATACAACCAACCAACCAACCAAACAAACAAACAAAACCTCACATGATTAAACCAAACATTTATTTATTTATTTCTTACAGGATTATAAAACATTATTTTTCTCTATTGGGTATATGATAAAAGGTTCAATGGGCCTATTCACAATTTATATATATTGTATATTTTCTCGGACATATGTAATATGTCTATATACCTTCATTGAAAATTGTTATTTTTTTAAACATACAAAGGTTATGTGGTAAAAAAACAAACCGCAACACGTCCAATGTATTCAAATTTTGAAGAACATTGAAAAAAAGAAAGAACATTGGAACACATCGAACGCGTTCTGTTCTAAGTCGTCAGGTGTTTCAAATGTGTTTAAAAAAAACCTGACGTTTGTATTTTTATGCTGAAGAAACAAAAAAATATTTATTTCGATTAATCACAGGATACAAATCTAAAAAAATATTTGCATAACATCTCTTGAAAATGCACAGTAAGCGTGCAATCATTGGTTTTTATACTATTTTTTTTTACTCAAAGTACAACCATGACAACTCCGTTGTTTAATTTATCTTATCTTTAAACTATATATCTCATTTGTTTGCGGAAATATGGAACAGGAATTAGATTTAAAAAATCCTCTGAGAAAAAATTAAAACTCATTTACCAATGATTTGACGCATTTTTTACATTGTTTTGAAGAAACTTGATGTCTTAAAAATTCTTTTCAATACCTTTCTTTTTACATATCAAAATTATTCTCTGTATCAATTTGCGCTTTTAGGTTTAAAATTTGCTTGTGTTCAACTTTTACAATGTCAGGTAATGACGATATGCCTGAATAGACAGTACATAAGTCATGTCTTCCATTATTGGCTGTTAACGCCATTATTAAATTTACTTTCAAATTGTATAAAGCTCCATTATAATCAAGAAAAAAAGCCATCTTTAAATGTCAAATCAATTCAAAATTAATCGTTTTTATTGCTTGTCACTCGTACCCTTGTTTTAAGACGTAATTTGATGTTCTTAACATTGTATTTCGATATAAAATCGAATTGCACGAAATAAGGAAACGTTTAAGAATGTTTAGAGCTAACTGCTATACCCCTCACTCAAATTCCAAAATCACCACGAAACCTGTGGCCTAGATAATGCTATTTTCTGATAGATTCACGCACATTGTACAAAAATCAATCTTCTTTTTACTGAAATTTGACGCCTACTTTGTTTTCAAGATCCACGCGAACGCAATTCGTTACGTCTTTTACATGTGAGTGGAAGATGTAACTTAAACTTCCCAATGATTGAATTTCCTAATATAAGTTCCAGGATGTGGTTGTCAATACCAATTCTATTTTTTCAAAGCCATGTTTGAAACTTAACGTAAGCGGTACATCACCGCTTTCCCATCTGATTACTGTTTATTTCTAAAACCAATTAAATTACAGAAAGTTAAACATAGCAATTAAAGTGAGTACGCATTTTTCTTTAGGTTAAACTACAAACTCTTTCAACTCTCCAAGAACGTATTTTAAGGCTACAGTCCCTAAATGGGGGCCATTTTTGCCAACGGCATCTTTACTGCAACTGTTTACCTACTTACACATATCAGAATAATACAAGTTTTGGCGTAAATATGTAATAGAGTCGCTAGTTTATACATGAGACTTTAGTAGTGATTTCACGTCCATTATAAAGGTCAAAATTACGTCAATAAACTACTTCGAAAAATTTACACCTTTTTCGCCGAAACCTTAAAATTTTATGATGTTCGAACGATTCGCCTGTTTTCAAATTTTGACAGATTATAGGCTTGATACTTTTTATTGAATTACAAATAATATTTTATATATGTGTTGTGTTGATTTTGAATGATAATGTAACAAACCCGCGTTGTTTTGCCCGAAAAACCGGGCGTGAATTATGACTCTGAGTTCGCCCTGTTTGAGTTGTGAATAGCCTGATTTTAGTATCTACATTATCTACATTTTGTCTGATATACGCATTCGCATAATTTACTTACAAATTGAGCATTCCAATTAGGCAAAAATTGCAATTTTTATGTAAACAAAAGAAAAATACGGCATTCTAATGTTTATGGTTTAGATTTTAGTTCACGATATCAACGCTACCTTGATAGCTCAGCGGTAGAGCGCTTGCTTCGTAATGCATGAGTAACCCCAGCCACAATCCATGGTTCGAGTTCCTGCAACGGCAGTGGAAAGTATTTATCTTTTCATGATTGAAAAATAGTTAGGATTCACATTTTCCTGAGCATGTGGATTCCTCGTACCCTTAAAGACTTCTAGTAATACTGATATGAATACAACGGTGTGTCGTACTGGATTACATACAGAGAAATTGCAAAAAGCGATTAGAACATGTAGAAAGAGATGAAACAAATCATCAAGCCAATTTACTGTCAAATTTCATTCATTTTAAGATCACGGCAAGATATTAGGTTTCGTTATTTCTGAATTGATTATTATATAAAATGCATCATTTAACGATAGTCGGTCAAAATCTATCAATATTGTGGAAAACATTGTTTTTAAAGCGTTCAAAATCCATGGTCCCCTTGTGCAATAACGAAAATCTAAAACACCTTATGCACCTAAGTGTTA
>JXSR01S012692.1:20556-37461 GCA_000969725.1 Ophiothrix spiculata
GGGGGCGTCGCACCCCCCGAATTTTGCTTGTCAATTTTGTCAAAACCACTAAAATTAGTTTAGGGTCGACCAAAACGTAAATTTTTCCTCCAAAGGTCCACTTTTTGAAAATCCGCACCCCCCATGAAAAAATCCTGGCTACGGGCCTGCTCTTTTTGTTAGCATTTCAGAGGCAAAAGAAAGTATGCAAATCTGAAGATGAGACTGTTGAGTACATACATCACGAGTAAGAAATAGAAAATAGGTATACCAATTAATTTTGCGTTTCAAAACTATAACGAATTTTCAGATGATTTATAATCAGAAAAATATGACATCAAATATATGGCCAATTCCATCGTGACAGTCGTGACTTTTGCATGAACGTTTTTTTTTCTTCTAAGAATAGCTGGTAAATTTTATCTACAGGCAAAACTACGAAAACTTCCCTATATGTTGTAGTAAACATTCCATATTGGATGCAAAAAGTGAAAATTTTAATCTAACTCAAACACTGTCTTTAAAATGGGGACACAAAGTGTGCGTGACAGGCGTGACCTAAACTGACACTGCCTTTTCAAAAATGTGGTTTAATGCTGAATTCTATCTCTTTCCCAAGGGAGATTTGATTCGAGATTTGATTCCTGTTTATGTTGCAGTAAATCTCCATGTGAGCTGTAGCTCTTAACTTGGAGAATACAGGCTCAATCATTTCGTGACAGGCGTGACGTGACAGGCGTGGCATTTGTGCACACTTAGTAAAACTTGATTTTAGCAATGAATCTGATGTTAAATAACTTCTTTATTTATGATTATAATTTATTTTCAACATTTTTTGATACTGTCTTATGCAAGTCTAATCTATTTTTGAGCTTTAACCCTTGTCCTCCTGAGCTATTTTTGTAACACATCCTCCGAAGGGTTGTTGCAACCACCCTAATATTGTAAAACGGAACCTCCTATGAACTTGGTTTTGCTATTAATAGATAGGTATGATCCTCCCCTATCCAAAGATACCAAGATCATCAAAATCGGCCAAGGCGTTACGTAATTATGACATCATAAAGCACTTTCGAATTAGAAAATCAGGCAATATTGCATTATGGCAAAAACGGCCACCAAAAAGCAAAATTTTGCTATAAAAGTTCTAAATAACAGACTTTCGTCGGTTTTTTTGCTAATTAAGAAGGGAAATGATAATTCTAAAATGTCGTTTAAGTTTGAGTCTTATAGCATGCACTTTTTTTTTTCAAAATGGCGACTTAAACACATTTCCGGGATTTCGACTTCGTGACAGGCGTGACCGATTTTGAGATGTAATAGTGGAGAAATAAGCAATCACTAAATGTTTGTATATTGCTTTGCAGATGAAGACTCAATGATAGAAGATAGATATTGATGTTTCACTAAAACATGACCTTTTAATAAAACACAGCAAAAACTTTTCATGTTTTTCGTGACAGGCGTGACATCTGAAAACGGCAAATTCCAACCACACACTACTCGGTTATGATTAACATTTATTACTAAAACATGATTGTACTATAGAGCACAGGCACTGGGGCCTCTTAAACACTAATTAGGAAAAATCTCAGATGCTTTTCTCTGTTTCAGTACCAAATCACCTTTGGTGCAAAATTGAGGGTAAAATGTACTAAGGCAACATCCAACTTATACCAGTCATAAAATAAGTTCTATTTGCTTTATGGAAAAAACAAAAGTAGTTCCTAAGACCTTGATTTGTTTACTTTCAACTCAGGTATTACTTTTATGTCAGAAATGAACTTTAAAAATTCATGTATGTGATACAAGATCATGGAATAAGCCAAATACTACTTTACTACTTCCAATCGAGCCACACCTTTAAAGAATCCATGCAATTTACTGGGTGTGTAAAACCAGAAATATTGATTTGATCTTGATCGATGATTACCTGTGTTTCTTGTCGGTTGTTTTACCGTCTTTCTCACTAGTTTGCATCTCGTGGTTATCTTCGTTATTTTCTTTAAAACTTTCTTCATCCAACAGAATTCCTAATTGCTTGAGAATGTCAGCATTTTCCCCAACTTGTAGCATTTCAGACAACTTTCCAACCTATAAAATAAGTCGGTTACAAAAAATCAATATCAATATTATTAACGAAAAAAATCCCTTTATTACATTGGAGCTGTGCATAGCGTAACAGTTAAGCTTCTTGTTCTCAAATAACATTGGTGTTATGAGGTTAAAAGTAAAATTCGGTTAAAATGTTAGGTTATCTAAATACTTAGGGGAGGGTGTTTTAAACGCCCCTGAATTGGAAAGGTTAAGGTCTAGAAGATTTTTCTGTTAACACAGGATAGATATATACCCTAGCTATGTTTTACGTAAATACTAAGACTCTGCAGCTTATCGTATTTAAATAATTAAAAAAATAAAATAGACGTCAAAAGGGCCAACTCGCCCCGCATAGTTGGGCATGGGGCGAGTTGGCCCCATTTACAAAAATCCAGACACACTCATTTTACCGAAACATTTCATGCATACGTTTATTTTAAGTGAAGCAGGAGAGTGCTGCATAAAAATATTTCCTTTAAGGATGAATTACCATAATAAATTCAAACAAGGATGATCTTTTGAAAAGATACGCTGTAGCCTGCTGTGTTATTTGCAGCTTTTAAGAAAATTACACATTACAATATAGAAAGATGAATTTCTTGCGATTGATGTATGTAGTTGATTGACAATATTATTAGTTGCTTTGGATGGAACAACGGCTTTAAAATTAACGCAATCGTATTGTTAAAAATTGTTTATACGGATATTTTGCCCCAAAAAGACTCGTATGCCTGAAGTTCAAAATGCTTAACCTGCTGTAAACATGCAATATAATGCAATATAGACCTACATATCCTATCAGTTTCCTTAAAGACTCCTTACGTCTTATTATACGTATATATCTATCTGTTTAGAATTGAAATCGTGTTAAAACGTCATAAATATCATTGTGAAAGAGTCCAAGTAAGTTAGCACTTCATCTTGGATTAGTTCGTCACAGTGCCAACTCGCCCCATGTAGTAGGGGGCCAACTCACCCCGTAGTCCCAGTTAGTTTTGACTTAACCTCGTGGTATACCAACAAATCAAAGCATAACGGGGATTTGATCCCATGACATGTCGGACAAGTACCATACCTTGTAATCAATAATAATAACTTGAACCAGCGAAGTAATATTTTGACACTAGTACAAAATTACGTTTGCTAAAAAAGTTTACTCAGGTAACTCAAAAACTCGTTTTACTGATAACTCACACAAAGAGATGAGCTGGGTTTTGTAAATTTTATGGTAAATTTGATGCATTATACAGTATATGACCAAAAATTACCAGTGACATAATTCTCCCTACACTGCGAAAATGTTGAGTAAAATTTTATTCAACATTTTACTCAACGTTGTGTAACTATGCGATCCTGCAGATGTTGAGTAAAGTTTACTCAACGTAGTTGGCATTTCTCTTTATACAGTTGTTGAGTAATCATTTTTACCAACAGTTGTGTAAACATGATTACTCAACAAGAGTATAAGAAAATATCAACTGTTGAGCAAATATTACTCAACATCTGCAGGATTGCATAGTTACACAACGTTGAGTAAAATGTTGTGTAAAATTTTTATTTTACACAACGTTGAGTAATCATTTACCAACAGTTGTGTAGATATGATAGTTGTGCAATCGCAACCCACACTGCTATAGAACGTTCCGTTGCTTAAAAAAATGTTGCTAAAAGTGTATTTACAAATTGTTGAATACAATTTTATTCAACATATGAACAAATTTAAGTGCTGATAAAAAAATTCCAATACTCAACGTTGGCCAACGCTGACAATTGGAATTATGGGGAAAAGTTTAGTAATAGAATCTTACATTTCCTCTTTGTGCAGTTCATAAGAAACACATCAGAAGTAAAACGAGTGCTGCATGGACTATCATTATTGAGTATTATGCATTCTACCAATATAACACATATGGGTATGTCACCAACTCGATGTGGCTTGTGAACATCTTGCATGCCACGCGTCATGCTCCTGTCGAATGACCACCTTTTTTTGCTCCGCTCTCACCCAATAACCCCCCTTTTCACTGAGCTGTCACCCAATGACCCCCTATTATTTTGAAAGTCAACCTTTTTTTATGGTGACTCTCATCCATTGCCCTGATTTTTCGAGAACCTACACCGAATGACTCCCTTTTTTCGCTAAATTTGTCAATTTTTTCGAAAATTTTACGAACATTTGTCGATTTTTTCGAATTTTTTTACGAAAATTAGCCTTATTTTATTCAAAAACTTACACCGAATGACACTTTTTTTCGCTCTTGCCAACAAATCGCTCGAAATTACCCAGTTTTTTACCCTCTACACCGAATGACCCCCTATTTTTCAATATATTTCTCACCTATTGCCCCTACATTTCGAAAGCCGGTAGGAGCAGGTACGTCATGAATATTTGAGTGCCCCCCCCCCGGGGGTATTATCGCAGATTAGTCTTAGGCATGTATGTACAGATGTAGGGCCTTGTTACAAATGTGACTAATGATTGTGTGTGTGTATATTCTTGTAAGCTTATTACTGTTCCCATTTTATTTTCTCAGAGATACCAAACGTGCATGCAACGAGCATACGAGCATATGTTGATGAGAAAATACGCACAGACACTCAAAATGTATGATTCTATTACTAAACTTACCGCTGAAAGTCTCTCCCAGGCTTTCGAGACCCCATTCACAGAGAAGTTCCTCGATTGTCGACGCCATCTTTCAGAAATTAAAACTGGCAACGTTGCATAAACAATAGCATGTGTTCTGCAAATCGCTCAACAGTTGCGTAAATATTATATAACTTTTTCCCATAATTTCCATTGTCAGTGTTCGCCAACGTTGAGTATTGGAATTTTTTTATCAACACTTAAATTTGTGCATATGTTGAATAAAATGTTATTCGACAATTTGTAAATATACTTTTAGCAACATTTTTTTAAGCAACGTTCTAGCAGTGTAGGTCACGTGAGCAGAAACACGTGGTGAGCCAACTCGCCCCACCTTCCCCTATTATTGCTTTTCAGACAGTCAGTGCATACCAACATAGATATATCAGCTAGACTTGATGTACTATTCGCCAAATAAGGGTCCTCTCACCTGCTAGCCAGGTCATGTTGCATACACAAAACTAGTCAGACTCTCGCAATATGCCCCCCCCCCCCCCGCGAGAGTCCAGGTGAATCGAAGTACCATCGCCGAAGGCGTGAGCCCGAGCGAGGCGCGAGTCACCGGGAGTAGATATACTCAGCAGATTCTGACTTAATCTTTTGCATAGAGTGAACGTTGGTCAAGTAAAGTGGTACAAATCATAGGGTACAAATACTATAATATATGTGAAGAAACGACTGGCTCTTTTTTTTCAGATGCCAAGTTTTTTCGCTGTAAAATCTGCCCTAAACATTAATATGTAAATGATGAATGATGCAATTAATTTTTGTACTTGCTTTATTTGACTTTACTAAATATTGTCTCGTACAGTATTTATAAAATTGGGTTTTATGATTACAGATGTGTAGTTATTAGGGGTAGAAACTTGCGATTATCGAAATGCAAAAAAAAAATAATAATAATAAAAATAATAATAAAATAAAATAGAATAAGTGAACCAGGACTCTTCTTATATTCTTGAAACCAGTCGTATAACTACTCTAAAAAATCAACTGAATTGAGGCGTGCCTCCCCCCCCCCCTTTACCTCAGTGTAGTACGAATCTGGAATCTGCATAAAATCGAGACCATTCTTCTTCAGCACTTTAACCGTGTCAATAATGTCTGGTGAATACAATGCGATGTGGTGGATACCTGGTCCGTCGTGTTCTTGAAGAAATGTAGAAACTTGATTCCGACCTATTTTTAAAATGCAAAAAAGAATATATAAATCTTCTTCTGAAGGCGAATACAAACATATCTATAATGTTGTCAAATTGTAGTGTATGTTTTGTTATAGTTTTTAAAATTTTGAAAAATATTTAGCAGACATAAAAATAGAACTAGCATATAATAGTTATGTTCCTGCGAGCTTTCTGTCCATTATGATTTGGTCACATAACAACCGGTCGCCGACCGGTGTCTGGTAATCGGAAATAAGCCAGCCGAAACATCTGTATGACGAATATGCAGCATGCTTTCGGTGCCTTAACGGATCACGGGCACCGATTTGTTCACGCAAGGACACCGTACGATCGGTGTCTGCTGAGTTTCTATCCGGTATGACGCCGTGAACACATCGTTACCTCGCCATAAGGTTATGTGACCAGTGTATCCGTTGTACATATGTGATGACTCACTCTAGAAGGGGGACTTTGAAGATGATATCAATTTTGATTTTATCATTTCATCTGTTACATCATTTTTTAAGCTTTAAAATGACACCTTATTTAGTTTACATCGCCGCTCCATATAATTGTCAAACTTAACGAAACGGGTCCCTCGGTGGAAAAACAAAAGTCAAATCGATCCAGTCGTTTTCGTGCTAATTAGAATAATGTGATTTTTCGAGGGCGCTGTACAAATTTGTTTTTGCAACCGAATAACTTTTTTATTTTATTTTTGCAATGTATTTGTACTTGTAATGTGCAAATTTGAGCAAAATTTGGAAGCAAAAATTAGACATTTTGGCGGGAAAATTTTTGACGCCACACAAAAAAATGTTTTTTCGACCCCCATTTTGAAACGTTGCATCCAATTTTCAATTTTTTTCTGTATTTTGGTCCTTTTTACATGCTTTATCATTGACCAGATTTTTAACGTAAAATTCATACCGGAAGGGTGTTTTATAAGGGGCACCAACGGGTGGGAAATACCTTGGTCACTAGTGTTAAGGCTGGATATACAGAGCAAATCTATTCAGCAACAATCAGACTAAGGGAACTAATGATAAGCGTAGATGATAGTAATATCCCATTAAGAAAATTATTGGAAATTAATTAAATTAATTAATTAATTGCTTAATTAATCAATTCTTCCACCACAAAGAAGTCAAGAATTGAATCCAAGAGTCCCCGACATAAAATATTTTTTTACTCAAACTGTCTGAATTAGTAGTGTGCAAATTAGGTTTCAAAATATACTAACCCTGTCCGACTAAGGCTTCACCAATGACTAATTTGGCCTTTGGGTGTCCACTGTCGGTATTCGGCATCGCCAAGCCGGTCTCTGCACAATGCCAATATTCCATGGCTTTTATTCGCAACCCGACATTTGGCGCTTCAATAACAAAGCCTTCGGAATCCAACTCATCTCTGAAAAGGTGGAAATTAAAAATGCAATAATGTCTTCCTTAATTGACGGTTGTACTTCACGAAAGATAAATATATTTTCCAATCCACCCTCTGGTCTCTTCTAAAAACAAAGAGTAATTTCAGCCATATGCCATATGCATAGTCCAGCCCTGTTCATGCAATCATGATATTCACAAAAGACGTTTTTCTTTTACTCCTTTCACGTGGTATTTGCTAGTCCATCCAGATGGACCCCGCAAGCGAACGCGCCCATGACGCTCGCTTCATGTGGCTTGCTATAAAAGTGCTACAACCAACTTTTATCAGACTTTATATCTATATAAGTTGATAATATGACACTAAGACATTGAGCTAAATCAAATTTATCAATTTATCCGACTATTTAGATTTCAACATGGTGGCAGTTGGTCAATGTTTTATTATTATAAAACCATATCTCAATGACTTCACGTTATGAACATTTTGGAGATTTAAGGGGGAGGGGGGGGGGGGGGTACAGTGGTCGGAACCAATTTTATAAAATCGATTTTCAACCCTTTCCTAATTACCGGCCCACATGGATGGTATACCACCACAAAACCCATAATCTGTACTTTTTAAAAATGGTTGTCGTTTTAGTCTGGTTGCCATGGTAACCAGGCTAGGCCTCTGATTGGTCAAACAAACTCAAAAACCAATTGTTGCAGTACTTTCAAATTTGGGTGGGTGGTACATAAGAGTAATACGCACAAAACCATGAAGCCAGATTTTTTCTGCGGTTGCCATGGTAACCGGGAGCCAGCCAATCAGGACATTTCTAGTAATAATTCAAATTTGAAAATATATATCAAAAATCCGGCTTCATGGTTTTGTAGACCTTGGTTAGCTTATCATATGTGCCAAATTTCATGGCTGTACGACGTTTTGTTTTTGAGTTACGTTTGGCACAATGTTGTAACTTTGCATGTTTTGCTATTTTGAGATATTAACGAAAACGTTCTTTTAAAAATCAAAAATTGGCAAAACTGATAAAATTAATTTTTAAGTTCAATGTGGTGATTATATTATTAAAGATAATTAATTTACAGACATTTTGAGCCCATTTTGGTTAGAATCGCATAAAAATAGCGGTTTTACAGATTATTAAAAATTAACAGGTTAAAATATAGCTGGGTGAGGTAAAATAAAGAAATACATAAGAAATGCGGTAAACCATTAAATTTTGATTGGATATGATGGGCAACATAATATTTTGACAAAATATTCAACTTATTTCATAAAACTTGTTAATAATTTACAGCCATACAAATGTATAGAAAAATCATCCGATTATTTGTGACTTCCTTACTTTAAACGATCATAACTTTGGAACCACAAGTCCAAAATTGTGGAATCTGTGACCACTGTACCCCCATCCCCTTAACCAAAACTAACCTTCTTAACTTATAGAACCATTGACCCCACACGACTAGAAGAACTCCAGTCCAAAGACTTTTAGTCCAATGACTTTCAGTGGTGCAAATGTCCCATTACATAAATTGCAGCCACTTTAAATTGATCACAGATCAAATTTGGTCTTCATTTGTAATCAAAATAATGACCCTTGGCTTAATAATTATAAATTATTTAGATAAAAAAGGCCTTTTATTTTCTCTAGTCAAAAGTCTCTTTGGTTAACAGGTTATTGCAGACCTCATTTGAAGAAGGTCCGATTTTTACGAATAACATATCAAATTGTTGTTTGTGACTGGTCATTCCAAATACTGTATTTAGGTTTTGAGTTGTTTGGATTACTCAATTAAGCAGGACATGTCGACAGTGGAAAAAAAGGTAATTACATCATTATTCGATTGGCGAGCCGGGAAGATTGACTTAAGGCTGGGGTAGACCTTCAAATGACATAAAAATCAAAGATTTGAGAAAAACATTCCTAGACATTTGTTTCTAAATAATATTCCAAAAAGCAAAAAAGTTTTTGTTAGGCTTTCCAGAATTTTTGGGGCAAAAAATATGGTTTTTGGCATTTATTGCTAAAATTGACATTTTGTTTTTGTCAAACACTGATATCATCATGATGTTCAGAATTAAAAACCCGCTTCTAAAAATGTATAATTGTATGTAGTTTATGCAGTTAGTTTGAAAGTAAGAGTACAAAAACGGTTTATGCCATTTGAAGGTCTACCCCAGCCTTAACTGCGAAATATTAATTATTGATAGCAGAAATTCGATAATCGATACAGGCTTCTAAACCAGCATAACTGATACAATTGAATACGCTAGAACTTAGAACATCCCAACTCCATGAGCTGCCTTCTGTTAAGTTATGTAAATTATAAATGCATATAAATCTCTAAAAATGCTTCCAAATCACTAGAAGGCATTTCCATGTCTTTATCCCAATCATAGTGTCACATTTGACCTTGTAGTTGACTTTGTTAGACAATGTTAGAAAAATTTCCTAGCATATAGTTGCAGAGGGAAGCTCGTGGAGTTGGGATGATCTTGTAATGTTTTAAATAGTCCTTGTTTAAATATAGCAACAATGTACTATAACAATTATCTAACAATGTCTAAACAAGTCAACAACAAGGTCAAATGTGACAATATGATAGGATATTGACATGGAAATGCTATTTTAGTGATGTGAAAGCATTTTCAGAAATTTGTATGCATTCATATAATTTAATAAATATATTTAACAGAAGGGAGCTATTGGAGTTGGGATGTTCTTATTCTGGCGTATTCAATAACATGGGAATATGAACTTAAAGCTATTTTGCATTTATTAATTATGAAAAAGTCAGAACTATAAACGCTCATATCCTTAAAATAGTATTATGTCAGTTCAGTACTTCTCCCACTGCAATTTTCAAATGAAAGTCGATGACCACTGGTCACCTTTTCAAACGATTCTAGTAAAACTGGGGCGATTTTGGACGCTGGAGTGTTTTTGAACAAAACATAGAGAAACAAAAGGAGAAACAAATATAAATCATGTCTAGGCGACACCCCCTCCCATGTTTTACGCGCCTGACCGACCCTAAATTTGCATTTCCGAAGGATTTTCGTTTTAAATTTTGATAAAACGTCACGACCAAATGTTTGGTAGCGAAAATTTTGTTTGGATGCCGACTATGTTTTCAGCCTTATCTTGAATAACATTTTGACTTCGACCTGACCTTCACCTATATTTCCTCTAGAGATAAGAAATATTCTAAGGCTGGAAACATAGTCAGAAAAAGTCAAAATGGTTCGCTTTACATTACTCAACCATGTCAGTACTCGACTGAGATGAATACTTAAGTGAAGTGTGAAGTGGCTACAAATCGTTCACGAAAAGAGTCATTGAGCTGCCACATGTTCGAAAAAAAAATAACTGATAGGAAAACAATATAGATGCCAATAGGTGATAAGTGAGATACACTGAATACATAATTACACACCTTGAAAGCATGAATCGCTTCATCCCAAAGCATCTCTCATACCATTCAATCATACGTGTTGATTCACCAATGTCAGCAGCATATGTGACGTGATCTATGTAAGTGGTAGATGCCCGCTCCGTCTCATCACCTTTGTTATTGTTCTCATAATTAGAGTCAGTAAATCCTGGTAAAAAGATACCGCCAAATTCTGAAGTATTTAGAATCGTGTGTACAACATTGCCCATACAAGATTGCACTGCTGCAACAACTACTTTCCCACTGTCACTGTGGATCACTGTCGGTGGGCATAAAATTAAAGCCCCATTGTTCCGAGCCTGTTCCACAAAGTGTTCCACATTTCCAACTTCAAAAGCTACATTAAACACGCTGTCTATGTTCTGATCTTTTCCGCTCAATGGAAAGCAGGAGTGTGGTAAAGATTGGTTGGTTGTTTGTTCAAAATTGGTGCTGTATTGAGACTTATTATCGTCGTGTTTCATAACCAGTGGCTTATCATCATGATCATGCGTTTCGACTGTTTGATTAATGACGAAGACTGTTGAACCGCTCTTTACAGCCCATTGCTTAAGGGAGTTAGTGCTTCTTTCTGCAAAAAGTTTGAAATTTGCATTTTGGACAAATTTGTGCACATACTTTAGCCCATTATTTGTAGAGAGTTGAACATGGTGTATATAAGCCATCTTGGATATTTATACTTGTCTTGGACAATATCCGAAAAATACAGTTACCAATTTGGTTGTGAATTAAGTTGACGAGAGTTCAGAGTGACGCGTTGCAAAATGTTGAAATGCTTCTGTTGAGCCTCGGGAGCATATATCATTTAGATGTCAGTACGAATACAGTCTCGGTTTAATGAAGACCATATGAAGAAAAGCTGAGATCCTAGTAAATAACAAATATAAAAAAGTACTTGTAGCATTTGCAAAACAATCTTAAAATAATTGCATATAATAATAAAAAAATACAACAACAAACAAGCATGTGAACCATTATGTAGTAGTTTATAGCATCCCCCACAAACAAAGCAACAAATCATTGCGCAATTTGCATGTATCAAGAAAATCACTTTAAATGGTTAATTAGTGATGGATTTGTGTAACTATTTTATTACTTCTGCATGCAGATACTTAATCGTATACCATTTTCAAGATGCACGTAGTTCCAATTCTTTTGTTCAAGTTCTACTTGCATCCACAGAAGTCATCCAATTGTTTGTTTTTTCAAGTTCTACTTGCATCCACAGAAGTCTTCCAAATGTTTTTTTTTCAAGTTTTATTTGCATCCACAGAGGTGCTATTTTCAATTGTTTTTATTTTTTTAATTAGCACCTCTCTGTTGCATCCAACAACGACATACCATTTTATAGACAAGAGAATATATGGTTTGACCCAAACAAATTTCAACAAAAGGTTTTTTAACAGTAGTATTTGGTCTCATTAACAACATATCAATAATCTAAAAAAATCAGACTTCCGGAAGTTGTTTTTTTTCAAGACGGCCGCCAAAATCTTTAAATGGCTGTAACTGAGGTACTAGATGTCTAAAATGGGCAATTTTGGTGTCTATGCCTAGGTTTTAGTGGTCTAAGAAGTCACAATGAGACTAGTAGGATTATTGTCAGATCAAACAGTATCCACAAAATCCAATGCCAAAATGGCCGCCAATATCCAAAAGTGGCTATTAGTTGGTTATAATTTGTATAAATTGGCAAATTTGGTGCTTAAGTCCAGATTTTTGTGGCCATTAAATTAAATGAGGCTGGACAGATTATATTTGAGTCAAAAACAAGCCTTCAAATACAAAAAAGGCGCCAAAAATAAGGTTTAAATGGCCGCCAAAATGCATATAAATTTGTTTCACAAAATACAAGCCAAAATAACATATTTTCATTAAAATGGCTTTAAAACTAATTGTAAAACACTTAAAGGTCAACCTTACTATGAGTAATTTACGTCTGGAGCTGTGACAAACTCATTTGCCTCAAAATAAGATCATATGTATGTTTCCAAAGGCTTACCTCGAACATACGCGGGAGGGAAGGGAAGGGGAAGGGAAAGGAAGGGCGCGGCACAGCACATTTTTTTAAATATTTATTTAGAAGTAGATATTAGGTAGATAATACTGCTCTTTGATTGGCCAATTTACGCGATATGGGCGTGGTTTATTTTATCCCCTTAAGAGTTTGAGATTTTGGGTTCAGGTGCAAGGAGTAAATCTGAATTCTGAAAACACTAATATCAAGTAGTAGAGGTCGTTAAACGTAATGAATAATGTAAACTGTGGTTTTTTACAGTAGGCTTGGACGGTATGGATATTTTTTTTTAAATAGTGATGGGTGGTATCACGATTTCTTAAGACACTAATATTAAGTGGTAGAGGTCTCCAAACTTAATAAATAATGTAAAGTGTGGTCATTTGGAGTAGGGTTGGGCGGTATGGTTATTTTTGAAAAATAAGGACGGGCGATATCACAATTTCTGAAAACACTAATATTGAGTGGTTGAGGTCGCCAAACTTAATCAAGAATGTAAACTGGTTGTTTAGAGTAGGGTTGGGCGGTTTGGACATTTTTGAAAAATAGGGATGGTCGATATCATGATTTCTGAAAACACTAATATTGAGTGGTAGAGGTCGCTAAACTTAATGAAGAATGTAAAGTGTTGTTATTAGATGTTATCAAAAAATCAAGCCAGCCAATTGTAAGTCCAATTTGGCCAATCAAAGAGCAGTATTTTGGAAATTCAAAATTCGGAATCCGCTCTTGCTCCTTAAAGTCACATGGTATACTACTCTCCACGCAAATCGGGGTCGATCTACCTGATATCTACTACTAAATAAATATTTAAAAAATGTGCCGTGCCGTGCCGTTACCTTCCCTTCCCTTCCCTTCCCTTCCCTCCCGCGTATGTTCGAGGTAAGCCGTTTCCAAATCAAAATGGCTGCCAAAATGGTTGCCAAAATAGCATATTTTAACTAAAATTGGCAAAAATATCCTTTGAAATACCAATTATCATAAACAATAAATAGAAAATGACATTCACGGCTACAACAAGATCATCTGTCCCCGAATTATGATGTTAACATGTTAAAAATTCAAAATGGTGCCCCTATTGAGATCCAAAATGGCCACCAAAATATATTTTACTAAGCAAAAATGTGTTAAAACCACTTAAAAACAGCACCAATCACATCAATTATAACAAATAATCAACAGAAAATGACACTTTGGACTACAACAAGATCATTTGTCCACTAATTATGATGTTAACATGTTTAAAAAATAAAAATGGCGCCAGTACCGAGGTCCAAAATGGCCGCCAAAATATGTTTTAATGCACACAAATCGGTTAAAACGACTTAAAACCGCATCAAGCACACTATATGTTCAATATATTTGATTGGAAGTAGCTTTGAGCGTTACAACAGATACATTTATCCCACAATTAGGCTGTTAACAAGCTGAAAATTCCAAATGGCTGCCAAAATACGTTTTAATGTACTACAAATGCGTTAAATTACTTTAAAACAGCATTAAACACACCATATTTTTCAAGAAATTTGATGGAAAATGGTTTTAAGAGTTACAACAGATAAATTTTTCCCTAAATGAAGCTGTTAACAAGCTTAAAATATCAAATGGTGCCTGTATTAAGATTCAAGATACGCTTAAACGTGTTAAAGATGGCTTAAACGACTTTCAAACAGCATCAAACACATAATTTTTTTCAAGAAATTTAATGGAAAATGATTTTAATAATTAAAACAGATATATTTGTCACTAAATTAGGCTGTTAACAAGCTTAAAATACCAAATGATGCCAGTATTGAGATTAAAAATGGTCACCAAAATACGCTTAAACGTGTTAAAGATGGCTTAAACGACTTTAAAACACACTATATTTTTCAAGATATTTGATAGTAAATGGTTTTGAGAGGTACAACAGGTATATTTGTCCCAAATTTAGGCTGTTAACAAGCTTAACATTCCAATGGCATTTGTACTGAGGTTACAAAATGGCCTAAAAATGGGTTTTACGACTTTAAAACAGCGTCAAATAGTCAAAAGTTTTGGATTTCAAACATGCTAACAGCCTTATTGGGGACGTTTAAGGCTGTTCCTTTAAAAAACATTTCCAATATTTTAAAAGCAATTTAGTGTATTTTTTGCTGTTTTAAAGTTATTTAATCCATATTTAGCACATTTAAACGTATTTTGGTGGCCATTTTGGATATCAGTACAGGCGCCTTGTGGAATTTGAAGCTGGTTAACAGCATAATTCGAGGAGAATTTTGTCTGATATTACCTTTTAAAGACATTTTTCATCAATAATCTTGAATAATCAATGTTTTGAATAGTACTAGTTTAATACAACTCTTAGCAATTTTTATTGATAACAAAATATTTGGGCGGCCATTTTGATTTGACACATATGGAGAATACAATTTATAAGCAGAAATTGGGCTTTACATTTAAAGTAATTTAAAAGAAATAATTACATGATTCTCCTTAATATTTGATGTTTTAATGTCATTTTGGTGCCATTTTAACCCATTTTGAGACACAAAAATGCACTTTGGCGGCCATTTTGGACCTAATCATTGGTGACATTTTGGATCTGATGCCTTGTTTTTAACTCAAGCCTAATCTAATTAGCTTCATCGAATTTATTGACAACAGAAAATTGCCCATTTAAGCTAAGTAATAAATGATTTATAGTTATTTTCGCATATTGGCGGCCATTTTGGCGGCCATATTGGATTTGTTGGATACTGTTTGATTTGTTAATAATCTTACTAGTCTCATTGACTTCATAGACACTAAAACCTAGGTATAGACACCAAAATCACACATTTTAGACATCTATATACTCAGTTATAGCCATTTTAAGATTTTTGCGGCCATTTTGAAAAATACCAACTTCCGGAAGTCTGATTTTTTTAGATTTTTGATATGTTGTTACTGAGGATGAATACTACCTATATCAGTTAAAAAACCTTTTGTTGCAATTTTTTGGAGTAAGGATGCTTAAATTCATAAATGCACTCGTCTATTAACACTTGGCAATAATAATTATAAACTAATTATATTGAAGTGCTAGCGTAAACATCTTAAATGCAAATATATGTGAACTAACGCCCTGCGGGGCAGGTTTTTTCCCACCCCGACCCCGTCGTTCCCCACAATTTATTTCCCGACCGGACCGACCCGATAAAAATTTAGCTTGCCCCGACCGACCCCGAACCGAAAGGAATTTTTCTAGACCGGACCGGTAGTTTTTCACGATTTCCCGGTCAAGATGGATATTTTTCCCCGACCCCGAGTTACCCCGAATTTCAAGTCATTAAAACGAATGACCTTATTTAGGACCTCACGAAAAACGTTCAAATGATTTTATTGCCCGATTTTTAACCAATCATAGATCATTCTTAACGGGAAATGTATGTGATTGTTTATAAGAAGCAAATGCTCGTTGACGTCTAAATGTGCTTTATTCGGTAAAGTTGTGAAGGAGTTTCAACTCAAAACATCGTGGCAAAAATTGTAATTAATATTTATAGACTTGAAGGCGTAGGATCCTATCATATAATGATCCCAAAGAGCTCAACCTGAAGCAGTACACTTTTTGATATCAAATTGAAGCCTATAGATTTTTATGATTATAAATCCAAAATTTCACCTCCAAATTTTGATAGTTCTGTAGGCATAAAACGTTAGAATTAATTGTTTTCGTGTACTTATGAGTTTTTTCTTAGGTATTTAATCATAACAGCCTATTCAAACATAACTCCAGTCATCAGTTTGACAGTTGCAATCTAGTTGGGAGAAACTGGTTAGGAGTAATAAACTGGGCGTATCAGACCTACAACAAGCGATCACTTTCTTTCATTACAAAGTAGGATTATCCTAAGTGTTTCACGATATCTGTGTCAGAGACGATTACATTTATGTCAATTTTATGATGACGCAATCACAACTCAATGAACAGCGCAAGATTTCAGACCAGCAACTAATGCATAGTACGAAAGATTAACTATGGACGTGAAAGTGAAAGTAAAAAAATGACATTATAGACACAGCGATTGTTGCTCCATTTTATTTTTACCCCGAACGAGCTTTTGCATTTCCCGGACCGAATGTAAACTTTCCCCGACCCCGAGTAAAAATTCCCCGACCCGGTCGACC
>JXSR01S012692.1:37832-50965 GCA_000969725.1 Ophiothrix spiculata
GGGGGGGGGTGTACAACCACCTTAGGGTTATGGTAGGCCGTCAAAGTCGGCTGGTAGGGGAGGGGTTGGTTGCCACATCGAAACAAATTATATTATTTAGAACTTTTAAAGCGATTTTTTGAAACAAATTGCCATTTTTGCCAAAAGTCGATTTTTTTCGGTCCGGAAATACTTTGTGACGTCATAAAAACGTAACGCCTCAACAGATTTTCATGAACTTGGTATCAATGGAATGAGTAGACACTACCCCATACTATAGTTCCAAACAATATAGCTTTAGGGGTCCCAATTTCAAAATCACAGGGGGGTGGTCAGGAAGACGTGTTACTAAAAAAAAGGCTTAGTAAGACGAGGGTTAAGGACGAAAGCTTAATGAATTTCATACGATATCAAGAAGACAAGTTACATTGAACACACTGCGCATATCTTAAATAAACGCATTCAAAGATGAGTAAGCCCTATATTTTAGGTTGATTTTCTTAGAAATATGCAGATTTATTTCACATTCTAAATATCATTTTTTATTGCTTATAAACAAGAAGGAAAACGGGATTTCTGTAAGTTTCCACTTCATAGCATGCAGGTACAATATGTTTATTTCAAAATGGTGTATTCAACCCCATTAACCAAACTTTGAGAGTCCTACTTAGTCTATTCCTACTTTCCTACCATTCTGTCATCAAAATAATTTAAGAAAACAATTTACTTAAATGACTATTAAAGTAATTTTTTTTTTTGCATTTTTATGTCACGGGAAAAATCAAAGGGGTGTAACCCTGGTAGACAAGGCTTTAAAAGACATATTCAAACTATATAAAACGAATAATAAAAAGCCGTAAAACTCATGCTCAATATTGGGGCCAATTTTGAATGATCACCAAAAAGTTGTGTGTAAAGGGTTAAAGTCGGCATTTTGAAATATACACAATGTACCTGCATGCTATGAAGTGAAAACTTAAGGGACACTTTTGTAATACAAAAGGCCAGCCTTCTTTTTAAACAAAACAAATCAATTTTCAAGTTGCGTACGTCGCTGACTCAGAATTTGGATTAAACAATGAACAGAACGCAAGGGAGTGTCTTTTGAACAGGAATATGGGCAAATGTGTTTGTATTATAAGTGACATAAATTAGTGGCTAAACTTTGACAATTTAGATTTGCTGCGACTTGCTGAAGACGAAGTCAGTCTATGGCGGCTAAAACAAATTTTGCCGTGTCGCGTCAAAATTGTCCCGCCAAAAAATTTGAAAACTTACTTCCCATTTGAATTTTTCAATGAAATTTGGCTCATATTTGCAGTATGTAAGTACAAATACATTCCT
Source organism: Ophiothrix spiculata (assembly GCA_000969725.1). Taxonomy (NCBI): domain Eukaryota; kingdom Metazoa; phylum Echinodermata; class Ophiuroidea; order Amphilepidida; family Ophiotrichidae; genus Ophiothrix; species Ophiothrix spiculata. The sequence goes on from JXSR01S012692.1 coordinate 39,156, forward strand.
GAAATAAAATTTGAAAAAAGTTGTTGGGTTACGATTTTATTGGCAAAACATTTTGAAACGGCACGTATATTTTTATTCCCCCCACCCCTGAAATATAATTGTGATAAGTGTACCTATATATGGTGTAAAGATTATTAAAACATTTAGGCGGGAAAGTGTTTTTTATAAGGTGGGGGTGTGGGGGATGGGGGTGGGGTGGGGGGGTACTATGGACCCCCCCCCTTATGCACTAACGGAAGTGTGGGGTACCTTATGCAGTTAAGTGTTAATACACTGTTTTCAATGAGCAAGTGTTATATGAAATCTGAGGATGAGTCGGACATGCTTAGGTTGTAAATATGTTTAGCTAACTAAACACCAATTTGTCCATACTTTCCAAACACCTCCTTTACAGTGTAGAATGCTTCATATTCATTATGGAGCCTGTTTTGTGATCCAAAATGACCGCCCAAATACAATGTTATGCCCGAAATCGTGTTTAAAAGGGTTTGAAATTGTATACCAAATGTTCAAAATAACGGACAGAAAATGGCCTTGAGGTTAACAATATGAACATTGTTCAAAATAACGGACAGAAAATGGCCTTGAGGTTAACAATATGAACATATCATTCTAAATAAGGGTGTAAGCATGCTTCATAATCATTATGGAGCCTGTACTGAGATCCAAAACGGCTGCCAAAATACATTTTTCAGGCACATTAATTGGTTCAAGTGAGTTTGAAACTGTACCAAAAAAAAACAAAATATTCAAATTAAAGGATATGGAAAATGGCTTTGAGGGTGACAACATGAACATTTCTTAACAAAAAAAGGGACGTTAACATGCTTCATGTTCATCATGGAACCTTAGATCCAAAATGGTTGTCAAAATACAATTTTTATGTACAAATTGGGTAATTTGGGTTCATTTGAGTTTGAAACTGTATCAAATACACCAAATATTCAAAAAATGGCTTTGAGGGTAAATATAGGAGGATTTCTATCCAAGTAAGGTTGTTATAAGGTTGTTATGGCATGTTTCAAATCCAATGTTTATAATGTTTCAAAGTCGCTTATGTCTATTTTCGTGCATAAAATTGTATTTTAGTGGCCTTTTTAGATCTCAGTAACAGCATTATATGGGAAGAAATATTTATACTCTTACCATCAAAGTCATTTACCATATATTTTTTTTGTACATTTTGATGTTTTTGATACCGTTCCAGAGGCACTTTTTTGTACCTGAAATCGTATAAAGTATTTCATCGGCCATTTTGGATCTTGGTACAAGATCCATATTGGATTCGGAACATGCTAACACCCTTATTTGAGAAAAAATATTATTATTATTACCCTAAAAGCCACTTTCCATTGATTATTTTGAAAATTGTGTTGTTTTTTATACTGTTTTAGAGTAACTTTTTTCTCATTTTTGAGCCTTGAAATATATTTTGGCGGCCATTTTGGCTCTCGATACAGGCTCCATATTGGGTTTGAAACATGGTACCACTCTTGTTTAAGAATATATGTTCCCTATTGTTACTAACAAAGTTATTTTCCAATGATTTTTCTGAAAATGAAAAATTGGGTTGGTAAATTTTTGGCCATTGCGCCGTTGCAGTGAAGGCCCCGTCATACCTACAATCCTCGCAAAAAGTTGTTGGAACACTTTGGTGCACACAACTGCAAAACTAAATCAATAAGTCTAATGAATAGCTGTTAACATTAGGCTACTTTTTCCTTCCCCCTTCCCCATCATTCAATGTTGCGACACCGAAATCACGCGAATTTCCAATGCCGCAACATTGAACGGGGGAGTGGGGGTACACTTTCGCTTAAAATAAGCATGGGTGTGCCAAGACTTTTTGCGAGGATTGTAGCTACCCGGAAGCTAAGTTGTTTACGTAGTTAACATTTGCTATATGGGCCTCATACGCATCAGTATACCAAGTTTTCAGACTTTGATATTTTTAACCTTTGAAATAACGGAAAAAGTTGTTTTTAGCCTAATTTAAATCAGCAGTGGGATTCGGACTAGTGACAAATGATTATGAGCGACTTGATATACTATTTCCATGATGTAACCACTTCACTATAGAGGATTGATGAGCCAGAACTTGGTTTTAAACCTGAATAAACCTAACGGAATAATCCATAATACTGTTATATTGATATAATACACAAAATACACATTAACTAAATCTACAATAGATAACGAACCTTGTATGTGACAGATGTCAATATACAAATCTTGACTAAGATGGTACTATGGAACACCATAGATCCGAAACGTATCCCTACTCTACCCTACTCTACTTTACTCTACGCTACTCTACATAGATCCGAAACGTATCCCTACTCTACCCTACTCTTACCCTACTCTACTCTATTGAGAGTAACTTGGGACTAGGTACACCTTAGTCCCAACCAAGTGACTCTTCAATAGAGTCACAAGAAAATCAATTGAGATCGTACAGTCATGAGTTGTAAAAGTTGTTTCATCAATTTTTAGTAAACTAAGTTAACATGCATTCCCAAACATTCACTGAAATGATCCACAATGGCTATGGAATAATATTGTAGGTATTTTAAAATGCTAGAGTATTTTTTAAACCAAATTTTGGCAACTTTTTTGTTAGACCACATGGCAGCCGCCATCTTGGATTTTGACACATTTTTATCAAAATAATACATTTTAACTCAACTGAAGCTAGTAATATGCCTGGTAAATGTTGTTTAATACTAATAAGAATATTCTGGCATACTTTTGGTAAATTTATATGCACTCTGAAAGAAGATATTGACTTGTGAAATTCGTCTGTAGAGAAGGTCAATGGGGTTAAGCGTATCTAGTGCCTACGTCACCTTCTCACGAGAAGGTGACTTCCAGCTCCATTGACCCTCTCTATAGACGAATTTCATAAGTCAATATCTCCTTTCAGAGAGCATATAAATTTACCAAAAGTATGCCAGTATATTCTCATTAGTATTTAACAACATATAACAGGCCAATATCAGCTTCAGTTGAGTTTAAATGCATTTTTTTGATAAAAGTTGGTCAAAATCCAAGATGGCGGCCACCATGTGCTTTTACAAAAAAAGTTGCCAAAAGTTGATTTAAAAATTAGTGTAGTGTTATAAAATACATTTCAGTGCAAGTTAGGGTCTTGCATGTCAACTTAGTTTACCAAAAATTTATGAAACTATTTTTGAAACCCATGACTATACAATCCCTATGGACTTGAGCGTATCCTTACAATAGTAAGGATATGTGTCGGATCTAAGCGTATCCTTACCTTAGTACTGATACGTGTCGGATCTGAAGTTCTGAATGAAAATGTCTACAAACCACCAAAATGACTCAATACATCATGACATATATGTTGCCTTAAAAATAATCAAATAATAGATTTCAAACTTACCCAGGCCGGATACACAGATGCTTGTGCTGCAAAGTGAAGGATGTGAAGGATACCGGTTGCAAATCACTTGTTGCTCTGCTAAAGCCTATTAATTCAGCCAAGCGCGGAAGATTGCTTTTTAAAGGTAACACATGACTTCCTAACAAATTAATGATTGTTAGTAATTATCATGAGAATAGACCCACATCAATCCTACTGGTAATCCATCAAAGATACTTGAAATAAACCCGAATCCAAATTACGTTTCAGTTCATTGGACGTAACTCCTACTTTCATAATTTGACACAAGGCCACCTCATCTGTAGTCTTCACTGATTTATAGACAAATATTCCATCAACGCAGTTTGTTGTTTGGTCGCAGGGCAGAGGGACTCTGTAGAGTATCATAACTGACACGGGTAAGTTAGGTTTTTATGGTATTTTAGCGAAACATTGGTGAATATGATGAGTAGGGACTTCAGGTCAAACTAGCCTCAACACAGGCCTATTCCGATGTACTACATGAACATAGGCCTGAGAGAATCAAGGTGAACATTTGGCAAGATTTTCTAAGTTCAAAGTCATGATTTCAAGAAATTGGAAAAAGGACAAAACAATTTGACCATCAAATAGGGAGGAGAAAACGTTCCTTGACAAGAATGAGGTACTCGATCATCTAAATAATCCATACTTTAAAAAAGATCAACCAAAAACGGGGGGAAATCACTATCTGCAAAAGCAGAAAGAATCGTATTCTACAACGTGGTAAACAAAAACATTTACCAAAGGTCAGGTCAAAACATTATTTCACTGAAAATACAAATTATTTTTCTATATGATGAAAGAGCGAACTTCCAGCTTGTAGTAAAATCTTTTTGAATTTTTGAAATCGGACCTTCCGTTGCGGAGAAATTACGATTTTCATTCAGTTTCATATCCTGTACGACGGGGAAGAAGTGACGTCATAATTTATGTGAATCACCCAACACGTGCGTTTTGGTTCCAAACAAACGGGATGGACAGGTTTGATTCAGTTGCCACAATTTCTATAAACGAACCACCGATTGGCTTGTTCCACTGTACACACTGGGGAAGTACTGACGTCACATTTGTGATAATTAGCCCAACACGCGAACTAGTTCCAAACTAATGATCATGTCCTGAGTGCTTCCACTGATCATTTTTTCCGGTCAAAAATTTGAAAACTCACTTCCCAATTGAATATTTCTCACTTCCCAATGAATTTGTCAATGAAATTTGGCTCATATTTACAGTAGGTAAGTACAAATACATTCTTGAAATAAAATTTTAAAAAAAATTGTTCGCGTACGAGTTTGTGCGCAAAACAAATTTGAAGAGCGCTCTAGGAAATGCTTATTCATGCTAATTAGCCACAAAATGAAGCTTATGGTAAAGTTAGACAAATACATAGAAGGGCGATGAAAAAATACTTTGCGTTTTGCGCTGACGCACGTTTTAATTCTAATAAACTCGTTAGCATATCGTTTTGCTCAAATGAGGTAAAACGATATGCTAACGAGTTTTCCGTTTCCTCAAAATCAAGATGATAAGGAAGCATTGAAACATTAATATCATTGGTTGACTTAGATTCATGTTTCCAATTTTACAGGTCTTTTAAAAGTAAAATAAATTGCAATGAGAAAACAATCTTAAACATTTTAAAAATCACAGTCTTCTGGAAGTTATGTTCATTCAACCATGAAAAATTCCCTTCATCTCTTTAAATAATTGCTTACCATTTGAATAATGAATACTTGTAATATTTTTATTAGAATTAAAACTCATCAATTTTCATATTCCAATTGATACAAAAAATGCAACATTTTGTTCGTCAAGAAATTTCAAAAATGGCAACATTTTAAGAAGATTAAGCGGTGTTTCCGTAACCTGACCACTTGTTTTGACCAATTCTTCTGACCATTTGTTATATACGCCCGTGTGTACGTTACTAACATTAAAACATATAGAATGGATTGAGAGTTCAGCTGTAAGACACCTAATAAAATGTAAGCTTTTATTTACTTAATTTTAATCTAAGATTAAACTTGTGGTTTCAAAAAAAAGTATAAAAGTAAGTTAAAAATCTTTTGTTTTTATAATTTACAAGACAGTTTAATTAATTTCTGAACACAATAAATAGAGCAACAATAGTTAAGTACATAAATGTGACGACTCCAAGACAATTTTTTATATTTATATTTGTTTTAATTTCATTGGACGACTCACGTGTCAAGTTCATTACACACTTTTTCATCACAGTATCCATTGAAGTGATCGAAATTTCAACGAAAAATATCCGTTTACAAGAATTATATATTTATGCCGATAGCTTTATCAGAAAAATCAGAATATTTTTTATTATAGTCCCGTTATAATTTTTGCATATGTGACGTGTAAAACAACATTGATGCAGGGATAAAATTTAAATAAATTAAAAGTCCTATTAGGCCACATTAAAAATGAGTTGTTTCTCGTTCGAAGGTTTCTCAAAATGTGAGGAGGGAGGGAGGGAGTTTTTTTTTAAAGTTGGGGAGAGCCGGGGCGATCAAGGGTTAGCCTTGGTATATCTTCGATTACAATGCAACTTAGTTTGAAACTTCTTCATATTTTTCATTCAAGTTTAGACTTTTTCAACCCCTTTTTAAACATATTTTGGTCTAGAGAAATACCAGTAGGAGCTTCCAGGGCGGTGTAATATAATATATAATAATGGTGTCTGTTAAACCAGTTATCTGACATACACGTAGAGCAAACGCACATAATCTGTAATTTAATTTAAAAATAACAAAATGTCTCTTAAAATACTTTATAAGTAAATAGTAGTAATTAATTAATTTTAAGATACTGTGCCTGGTCATGTCTAGTGATTCCGCTTAAAGACCCGTGCCAGTTGACCAGGCCAACTCCCTGGCAAAACCCCAACATTTGGAAACTATATAAGTTCTTGTGAACTTTGCAAACCCAAGGTGTCCATGAAAAATTGACCCTGTCACCTTTATTCTCTATTTCTGTTTGTCTGTAAAAGGTGAAGCGAGTTCAGGAAAACCCCTAATGCTTGTAAAAACTGTCAACAGAAAATTTTCCCTACAAAACATTTGGTCGAGACGTCACCAAATATCGAATCGAATTTAAAGTATGAACGGGTAACAAACATTTGGTCCAATGTATATGGCAATTCAATAACATGTGCAATCTAGCCCGAAATATTATTTGGTCTCAACTCAGTGTTGAAGTTGATTTTGTTTGTAGGCACTCGTCATTTTGACGTCACGACCAAATATATTTTGGTAGCGAACATTTTTTTGGATGCCGACTATGTTTTCGGCCTAAACGGGTAGGACAAAAACTGAAAATTGATCGATATGACCAACAGACCATCTTTTATATGTCCTTTTCCTATGATTAGACCGTGAATCTGACTGATGTGTTTCAAAAGAAAATAATTGTGTACCTTCAACACGAGTGGACAGCCTTCAACAATTTATAAATATGCAAAAGGGTCAATAAGCTAAATGTACAAACCAGTACCAGTATTCAATATTTATAACACCATGTATTTGTGTATTATTTGATACACATGTGACAGATTTCATTTCTTGAGACATCATCCAACGCGCTCCTTTGGTACCATCACTATTTTTTCTATAGGGTTACGCCGATGGTGTATAAAATGTACTACATCCTTTGGTGAAACATAAGCCAAGGGCTCTTGCCGTATCTCTTTGTTGGAATCGCGTTTCATAATAAATGGTAGATTCCCTTGTTTATTCTTTTTTCGTATTACCCATGTTTATTGTTGTGCAGATATTTGACATTACACTGAAGTATTATGCAAATGAACAAAGTGAGACTATTAACATAGCGATTTCCAATTCTAAAATGGCTATTAATTTGTTACAATGTGAATCGTGAACGTGATGTTCGATTCTTATTTGATAGACCTATTTGATTTATACATCAATGATACCAATTTAATTCACTGACTTCATGCTTGCATAATAATTGTTTATGATGTAAAACTAGAACCAGTGTTTATAAGTTTTCATCTCGTCTCACTTCACTGCCCAGACCTTTATCAAAATGATTTGTTAGAAAATGGTCTCAAAGCCACATTTTTAAAAGGGGCATGGGGCAACGAACTTTGAATAAAAGCAAGGGATAATTTATAAATAGAAAAGGGCTAGACGTGTATTAAAAGATATTTGGGGGTATGTGAAGACACAAAGACCATATCTCCTACGATTGTTTAACAATATTCAATAGAATAAAGTATCTGAGAGCCTTTCTATGGAATTAATTTACTGTTTTCCTTTTATTTATCATAGGTATTCAACTTCGTTTCCGTATCTCACGTAAATATGGCCAAGGATCTGGACCAACTAAATTGTATTTCGGATTTTGAAAGAGGAGCAGAGGACAAATTACCAAGACAGTTCTACGAATACTACGCAAGAGGAGTCGGTACGGAACAAACACTGCGAGATAATGCTGTAGCTTACAGGAGGTTTGTACACATTAACATCAAAATATAATGCTTTAAATACCTTGCAGGAGGTTTGCACACATTAACACTGCAAGATAATTCCAAGTTGTACACAATAACACTGCAAGATAATGATTTAGCTTACAGGAAGTTTAAAAACAACAACACTGCAAGATAATGCTTTAGCTTACAGGAAGTTTGTACACAATAACACTGTAAGATATGCCAGGGCTTACAGGTGGTATGTACACATTAACATCACAATATAATGCTTTAGCTTACATGAAGTTTGTACACATAAACATCACAATAAAATGCTTTAGCTTACAGATAGTTTGTACACATTAACACTGCAAGAAATGTTTTAGCTTACAGTTGGTTTGCACACATTGACATTGCAAGATAAAGCTTTAGCTTATATGAGGTTTGCACACATGGACATTACAAGATAATGCCTTAGCTTACAGGAGGTTTGTACACATTAACACTACAAGAAATGTTTAAGCTTACAGGTGGTTTGCACACATTGACATTGCAAAATAAAGATTTAGCTTACACACATTTACATCACAAGATATTGTCTTAGCTTACAGGAGAATTGTACACATTAACACTGCAAGATAATACTTTAGCTTACAGGAAGTTTTTTTACACATTATCACTGCATGATAATAATTAAGCTTACAGGATTTTGTGCACATTATATTAACATAATGTTTAAGCTTACAGAGGTTTAAACACATTAAGGCGCGGTGCAGACTCCACTATCGTATAGAATATTTGGCTTAGAATATTCTATGCTGACGACAAAATGACGTAGGTCATCGAATAAAACACACAATCTCTGACAATATATCTCTGAATCTCTGATACCAAGATCATGAAAATCGGTCGGGGCGTTACGAAATTATGACGTCACAAAGTATTTCCGGACCGAAAAAAATCGACTTTTGGCAAAAATATCAACTTTTTCAAAAAATCGCTATAAAAGTTCTAAATGTCCGATTTCCGTCGGGTTTTTTGCTAATAAATAAAGGAATTAACAATTCTAGCATGTTCTGTAAGTTTCAAGTTCAAAGAATGCAGATATTTTTCAGAATTGCGATTTAAATTTTTTTAAGGTGGCAACCACACCCCCTATCCCCTGATTTTGACGGCTTACCGTCACCCTAGGTAGTACCCCTGATTTTTTTCCCGTCATAGTACCCCTGATTTTTTCCCCGTCAAAATGACCGCAAATGATGTAAAACAATTACCTAAATGCTCAGGGTCGCTTTGTTTTGCGTTTTGGTGCAATCGGCGATCATCCGTTTGGGGACCACCCCCTTAGGAAGACGAGGTTTAATACGATGGAAGACGCTTCAAATAAAGGTAATGTTTCTGATAAAATTAGGAATTCTACCTTGGACTTAATTGTTGACTATGCTCAGCTTCAATGGCCTGTATCTCGTAATATACCATGCTGACCTCATATGACGGTCATTTATAATAAGTCAAACCACATACGATATTTAGCTTATTCTAAAACATATTTTCGTTATAAATGGTTTTGTTTCTCAAGATGCCCCAAACTGAGACGCCTTATCCTTTTTAAAGGATCTTTTTTTATTAAGCAATGACATATTTCTGTTTTTAATTAAAGGTATCGCTTGAAACCAAGATTAATGAGATGTGTGTCTAATATAGAAATGTCAACAACAATCCTAGGGGCACACGTTGCCTTTCCTGTTGCAATATCACCAACTGCAATGCATTGTCTTGCGCACAACGACGGGGAAATCGCTACAGCTAAAGGTTAGTATGGTCATTCTTGTTAATGTGGGCACCCATAAATGGTGGATTTGTTACATGGAGAGTGATTTATGCATTATTTTTTGTCATATCATTTCAACAATCAAATGAAATGTCATAATTTTGGTATAATTTTAAAGACAATATATTTGACTTTCAAGAAATCAAGAATAGAACCCAAATGAAGTGATTAATTAAGCTTAATGACCCGTTAAAGCTATTTAGCCAGGGTGGAGTTGGGTGAGGTTGAGGTGGGTGAGGTTGAGGCATCATGAAAATTGTGCATGAATTGTTCTGCCATATCTCCTTAAAAAACCATTGAAGTGTCACAAATCGTATATGATTTTAAAGGCTAGTTATTGTTTATCAAAAACAAGTTGGAATTAACACGAATAAAATTGATTACTAACGCTATTAACAAGTATAAGTCAATAAGCTAATTTAGCCAGACATGAAAACAGGCATAAATGTGGTTGGTGTGGATGAGATACGTACATTGTGCATCAAATGTTGTCACAACTTTTCAATAATCGTATGAAATGTCATAAATTTGGTATGATTTTGAAGATAATGTATTAGCCTATAAAATCAATTGAAAATATTAGCCAAATAAAGGTATTAATTAACTCTAATCAACGATTACCAGGAAGGAGTTAGGTATGGATGACGTGAATGAGATGAAACGCAAATGGGCCTCACCTCAAAAAGGGTGACCGTATACGTACATACGTGCTGAAAGTAGTCCTAGAATTCTCATCAGGGGCGCCATAAATTGTGGGTCTAAAAGTTCTTATTCACAAAATGACGTTTTTTTTCCATGTACACGAAAAACTTGTTGGACATGTTTTGGACAAAAACAAACATATTGAGACAGGTCTGTAATTGAGGTTTTTTTCCCCAAAAACTTCTTACTATAAGACAAAAAAAGTCGTATTTTTAATATTCTTAGTGCAAAACAGTTGAATTCTGCACCTTTCAGCTTTAAAATGCCAACACTTAGCCAATTTTTGATTGTTATCTTATTTTTTGAAATATTGCCAAAAATAGGTAAAAATGTGGCATATTTTGCCAAAAATGGTGTCAGGAGTGGGATTTTTGACATTTTTTGGACCAATTTTTGGCGATATCTCAAAAACTAAGAAAAAAATCAGAATTTAGAAATTAAATTGGTAACAATTTTTACCGAAGCAAAATTTAGTTACATTTCCCGTAAAATGTTGGGCCCAAAACATGTTTTTTGGACCCTAGGTCTAAAATTACGCATTTTGGACCTGACCATCATGTTCAGTATGCAAATCTGCTTCTAGAAATGTATACTTTTATTTTAATCTAATTATCCGTTGCTGAATTACAGACCAAAAAACATTTAGGAAAAAAGCCTTAACAGGCCCCTTAAAAAGGGTTATTGTTGAGTTCTAACTTATGAATTTGTTTTTGAAGTGGGATCTTGATGGCGCATAGAGTTATGGCGCCGTCTGAAAACTGCGCGAGGGTGCTTTTCATTAATCTGAATATTATTAATAGTTCAAGTCAGCACAACATGATTCACTAACGTTATTCCTATTTTTTTTTCACATAAGTTATGTACCCAACTGGAGGTAGCAAAATATTTTAACTTTGGTTGTGATGAGCTTGGCGCACATTGTTACACTAACTTAGAATGTGAATTTTATTTCAGTGATTCTTTGTACCCCGAATTTCAATATTTGTTTCGCCCAAACCGATAAACTTCAGGATTCAGATATAGTGTTATGGTATGATAGTGTATCACTGCATTTTTTAATGGTCTGATGACCCATGAAACACAACCCCCCTGCATATGGTACATTCTTAGTGAGACAGAATGATGAGAAAGTAACAGAACATAATTGACAATATAATACAGTGCATATTAAAAAAAAAAAAAAGCACACTTTTTTCGTGTAGTCAGTGGCGTAGCTAGGGGGGAGCAAGGGGGGGGGGCACTGAAATGACAAAAAGAAAAAAGGAGAAGAGAAAGAAAAAAGGGGAGAAAAAAAGGAGAAGATAAAAGAATACTTTTGCCCTCAAATATCATCATACATATTCATATACCCACAAAATGCAGTAAAACCCTATAGCTTCAGGGGGCTTCGCCCCCTCTACCCCCACCGG
>JXSR01S012692.1:80059-90627 GCA_000969725.1 Ophiothrix spiculata
ATTTACAGTTTCATTTCTTTTTTAAAATTGATTTTGAAAGACATAAAACTTTTTACATCTCGTATATTCCTAGAGATAACATTCCAGAGCACCGAACCTTTGTATTGGAAAGAACTTTTGCCATAATAAGTATTGAATCTTGGTATGTATAGATCACCTGCTTTACTTTGTCTTGTTGGCACAGAGTGAATATTTCTTTACATGGGTAAAAACTTGGCATAAATTATTGGGTGCAGTATCGTTAATAACTTTGTACATCATGCACCCTGTAACATAAGAAACACAATGGCGAACATCCATAAATCCCAGGGAACTAAGCATATCATTTATGTGCGCACGAAAAGGAGCATTGAGAATTATTCGCATGGCAGTGTTTTGCAATTTTTGAAGTTTGTTTAGGTTCGTCGCGCCACAGTTGCTCCATGCAATTAAACCGTAATCTAGGTGGGGTTTGAACCTACTGAGCCTTTCAATATGTATGATTGCTATTTTATTATGTCAAGAAACAGAAAATGACATTTTTGCTCAATACGGACTTGCTATTGAAAAAAACATGTTCGGGATTACCCCACGGCCGCGGGGTAATCCCGAACTCCCGAACATCGCCAGTTTTTTGTTTGGATCATAACTTGTTTTATATTAAAGTTTGGTACGTAAAATCATGTGTCTAGGTAGGGTAATACTTCCACTTTGTATTGGTAAGGTTATCCTAGGTAAACCTTGCTTTACTGTCAACTTACAGGCTCCAATGTAAAGCTGTTTGGGATTACCCAACTTTCCCCTATTTCAAAAAGTAAGTCAAAAATCAAAAATTTAAGAAATGTGTTCTTTGACATGTGTTTCTAGATTCTAAAAAGCATAAAAAGTCCAACATTTATTTTTTCAAAATTTAGTTAGGTTAAATTAATGGCCCAAGAACAAGGGTGGTCCAAAACTGATCTAACCATCATCTTCTACATGAAAATCCACATCTATTTATATGTACATGAATTTACTGCAGTTGCTGAGTTACAAAGCATAAAATATTTCAGAAAATGAGGGGTTAACTATGCCCTTAATATTTAGAGTTTTATGTGCCTCATATATAGATTTCTGTCCTCTGATTGGTTAAAATTGAGGGCTTGGATTTGACTAGGCCCTATAAATTTACTATATGCCCTGGGCTTATTTTCCGCTTGGCCGGCTCAATGTATTTTGCGCCGTGTAACTCGAGCTTCAAGCACGCTACTATAAGCATTCATGGTCAAACACGCGCTGCGTAAGTGCGTAAGCTAGTTATCGTGCACGCACAATACGGCACGGTCAGCATTGAAAGGAAAAAACATATCGTAAATTATCATTGCGTTTTAAGTGCTAATGGTTCTTTTAACCAACCAGATGACAAAAATCTATATGTTCGGTATATAAAACGAATATTGACTGCTTTTTGTTCTGGGTACAGTTAAAGGGGTAATTGATGATCCACTTTTTGTCCTCAAGGTCACCTCACTCAAAATTTCAGTTATTCAGCAAGAATCCATGACCTAATTTGGCGCGAAATTTCCTAATTTTTGTTTGAAATTTAGAAAATAATCCAAAAAAATTGAAATTTAGAAAATGTTGAAAAAGACCCATCAAAATACCGCATTTCGCAAAGAAAAAGGACCCATTGGCATACCAGACAACCTGATTTTGCTACCCAAGTTTGCGGCACATCCCAGTAATCACTTTTGTACTAAGTACCCCCCCCCCCCCCGACTCAACAACATCATTGCACAAGTATCAACAGCTGATCTGAGACAAAACAACTTTATAGACTTGATTAAAATTTTGAACATGTGATAGTATGTTGATAGTAAATAGTTTGTGAACATTTTGAGAGAGTCTACAAATTATTTGTGAAAATATCTTGGTCAATTTAAAGGAGCATGATCCAATTTTTCAAAATTTGTATTTTGATTTCATATGAAATATCTCCACTCAAGAGGTCTTAAATTTCAAATTTCAGTTAAATTGGTCAACCGTTTTGATTTTATAAGTCATTTTGTATTTCATAGTTTCCTATACTTTGCTGTATAAATTGATTACATGGTTACCATAATTAGACACATTTTTACCCATATCTCTAAAAACTAAACATGCTTCAGCTGTAAAATTTCATATGGAATATGAGAAAAATATGAGAAATATTTTGGTACCAAATTCAGAAAAAAATAGAATAAAAGTTAAAGCAATCGGACCATGCTCCTTTTAAGACAATTTATTTTGTTGTTAAATACTGAGATATCAGTAAAACAAAAGCCACAAAAATGTTTGTTGTTAACAGAAACAGACTTTAACCTACCATGTCATATGTGATCTTTGACATGTTTGTACCTTGTCTGTTAGATTTACCTTATTTTTTTATCCATTTTCCTGTGGCAAAACAAGTTTTTACAAAATACACATACTGTTTTTATAAAACCATTTCTTGCCAAAATCTTATAGTATTGCTTTAACTGACCTGTGGTATACTATAATTATTGTCAAAATTAGTTGAAGCAACATCCAAAAGTTGCTTCATTAAAATGCTGCAATTTTGTAAATTTCCAAACACTGAAATTACCATTACCCTTCCCATACCGCTGACCCCCCTCCCCTGTCTCAATGTTGATCTCCCGGTGGTTGTAGAATGACATTTAGTGCTTCAACATTGTATAGGGGTACAGGGATGTATTTCCTTGAACGCCTGATTTTTGCTCCAAGAATTTTGACAAAGATTGTAGTATAAAAATATTAAGTATGAAGGACATAGATTCATTGGTTTTATAATTGACTTAACATATGTGTACCGCCGCGGCAAAAGGGTCCAGTTGTCGACTCCTACATGATGCTCATTGTAGCATATTTGATGTATACAAATACCATACATTAGATATGCTACAATGAGCAACATGTACGAGCCGACAACTGGACCCTTTTGCCGCGGCGGTACACATATGTCCTTTTATTTCTATTTACAGATTTCAACATTGATATCTATGAATGGGTTTGTTAAAGCCATTTGCCGGATACCTTAATGTATTATACTGAAGAACCGCTAGCAGTTACCCTTGCCTGTCAGGCTGATCATGGCTCGCTCCATGATTCGTGGATCCTTTACTCTGGAGCAGATGAGGAGATATAAAGATGACTCATTTGATTTGGATCTTACTTGTATCCTTAAAATGATTATTTAGTCTTGTAGACTATACTCAAACATTTAACACTTTTCATAATCAAAGGGACATGGTATGATTTTTCAAATTTTAGTTTTCACTGTCAACAAATATTTAATTTATGCAATATGCATATAATTAATTTCAAAAATTGAATAGCGCCACCAATAATGAAATTTCAAAATATGGGCTATAATGATGTGGCCTTTTTTTAGCTAAATAAGAAGAGTACAACATAAATATATACTGAAAATTTCACTTGATTCCAACCGTTCGTTTCAAAATTACAAGCTTTTCAGCATTTTGAGAATCCCCTTGGTCTACTGTGTTGTAATTACTGTCGGGGCCCCGACAATAAATAAAAAATGACACATATTCTCACTTTTCTCAAAAATGGAAGCACATATAAAAGAATGGTTTTGGGATCGTAACATATACAAGTTGGGGATTCTTATTAGCTAAAAAACTCAAATTTAATGAGGTGACCTTGAGGGTGAAAAGTGGATCATTGCCCCTTTAAATTAGCATTTTTTGAGATAAAATTTAAAATTAAGTTATGGAAACAAATATTACAGTTCAACACCTAATTCCAGAACTAATTTAAACACTTTCAAGGACCTGCATTTATTGTTACAGTGCAGTTTTGTCAACAAATTAATAAATGAACCCATCAAACAGTGGAGGACATATTTTATCTAAAAATCCTGATACGTTCAGTCCAGCTCGACTATCTAGTTTCTATAATTCTGAAGGAAAACAAAATTGGGGACATTTTTAACATTAAACCTTTAACCCTGAATTGAAAGCGTGTTTTCACCGGGATTCGAACCCATGACCTCTGACTTCCCAAGCAAGGCACACCACTAGCAGGCCACCACGGGGCTGCTGCCGGGGCAGCGATTTCGTCCCCATATGCAACCCGTGTCTGGGTGGTTCTTCGCTAAGTGTCTACTTTCGTGTCCCGCTACTTTAACTCACTATAAATGAAAAAAATTACAATTCTGAAATATTTATTTTGTGGTTTGTCTTGATTAAAATTACAATTGTCATTATTTATTTGGTAATAAAAATTTTCTTTTTGGAAATACTCTTGATCACTAAGTACTTACTTATTGAACATATCCTGTCTATCAAATAATGGCATAATGCATCAATTAAATCCTAAATTTTGCCATTTTTGTTCAAAAATTTCTGTCCCTGGATTTGAGTCATTTCCGTAACGAACATTTTGAATGGCAGTCTATAAAATTGAAGGCTGAATCAAAAAATTAACTTGGTCAATAAGTACCTGCATGAATTGGCTACTTGGCACACATCATTTATCTCCGGTATCTCTGATGAATATCCATCAAAATACAAACTTTTGCAAAAATGAGGGAGAGTACCTTTATTCAGTGTCATTTCCGTAATGCTGTATAACACAATAAATATAGGAAAGTAATGCCCGTTTTGATTGACAGTGCAAACAGAATTGTGACCTGTACCCTACTATATAAACAATCACGCTAGGCATCGCCCTCGGGAGACGTTATACTGGTTTAAATGTTTGAAACATCATTTCCGTAACGGTCATTTCCGTAACTTTTTGCCGTTACGGAAATGATTTCTTGACACCTTCACCTGTTCATTATTGGCAATAAAATCTGAGTCATAATCAATCTGGTTTTCTCCATTTGAAAGAACCTCCCTCAATGGTTCTTCATTTGTGTTCAGATTTTGAGGATACGTAGTAAAATTTACTCAGCTTGACATTTAGTCTCTGATTGTCATTTCCATAACAAACAGTGTTACGGAAATGACTTTTAATGGTTTTCCCTATGCTACAACACTGAAAATTAGATGTCCCATAAAATTATTTGAAGGCTCTAAAGATCGCGCCGATTGCTCATTCTAGTATTTGTGCACTATTGTGAACACATTCCAAGACAAAAAAATGATTTGAAAAACTTTTTTCTCATTTTTTAAAGCCAAAAGTAGACACTTATGACGTATTTGGACTTAAGCACATTTTGGTGATTTTTGACAGTGAGTTCTAGTGGGACTAGGGTTAGTGGAAGGACTTTAAAGTGTTTTACGTGAAAAAGTCCCTCTCATGGTTGAACCCTTTTTGCATGTTCGGTGTTTTATTTTCATACGTACCTTTTTAAAAATGTCAGCTGTTTTTAATACAGTAGCATGACACTAACTGTGAAAAAAGACCCTAATTATATGTTTTCGTGGACACCCATAATAAACAGGTAAATCAATGGCCGTATATTTATTGATACCACGGGGTATGAGGGGAGCGTGGCCGAGTGGTTAGAGCGTTGGACTCATAATCAAATGCATTCATCTGTCGTGGGGTCGAGTCCCGGTCTCAGCTCTCGGTACGTCTCCTTGTTTCCTTAAGCAAGAAACTTTGCTCTACTTGCTTCGTGCTTCGGAGGACACGTAAAGCCGTCGGTCCCATCTGAAGTGTTCCTGACACACAATGTCGGATGTAAAAGAACATCACGGGCTAGGCTACGGCCGTTCGAAATAAGAGTGGGGGAACCTTCCCCGGCAACCGTGACCGTATGTCAAAAATACGTCATCTACTCTAGGACCAGTGTGCATAGTCACTATACCTTCAAAAGTATATCATCTCTCTAGGACCAGAGAGCTCATCTAGATGCTGAAAAGACTTTGATGAGAATAAGCGTAGAAGTAGAAGTAACAGAATATAAGGTTGACTCTCCTTGAAAGAGAATTTGCCCCTCCACCGTATGTCTTATAGCATCCTCTGTAGGTCTAATGTTATGCTAAGCTTGGTTTTATATGATATAGGCCTATTTATAATATATATGTTTCTTAACAAATTATTGTAGATCTGCGTCGTAATTTGATTGTCATGTGCTATCCTGCTGAGACTGCAATAGAGAGTATGCTGAGAAATCCCATGGAGTCTGTCGTGAGGTAAATCAGGTGTAAACATTATACATTATTACTGTCGAGACTGTTTTTTCATGTCGCAATAATTTGTTGTCGACGTCGACATAAAATTGAAATCAAGGAGATGGGTTTTGCAGGAAAAAACGAAATTGGGACCCCATTCGAAATAAGCGTCCTTTTACTGGTAGGCTTAATGGGTTATCCTGGTTTTGTCAGCTTTGGTGTCAGTGTATTCCCACCCTTGAGTGGTGTTACAGCAGGTTCTGTAATTCATGTAGTTTGTGTATTTTTTCTATTGCTATACTTATGTTATTTTCTTGTTGACAATGCCTAATAAAAAACAAACAAACAAACATTGTTCACATAAGCTTAATAACCTATTTTAGACGTAGAATCACCTATAATGTAGTATTGCGCTAGTTCTTTCTGTGTTGGACAACATGGATGATATAAAATTGATATTTTGTTACTTTTTGGTTGTGAACCATCATAATACTTTAAAGACGAGTGTAAAGGACGAGCAATGAATAAGTATTCAATTATTTATGTAACACTTTATAAACATGATAAAACTCAACTATAATAAAAATAATAATTAACAGTCGTAAATATATCAAGTTTTTATGAAATTTTACTTTCCTAATTTTGTCGACATGTCGACAAATGTGATTTCATGTCGACATGTCAAGATCTATATGCTTTATGTCGACATGTCAAGATCTATATGGTGGCATTTCATTAGCTGGGTATGCTAAAAAGGTGGTGTTGTTACATTTTTTCGTGGGTTCTCGAACTTAATTTGATGTAAATTCACTATTCCTTAACCTATTGACTTGTTTAATATCTCATTTAAAAGCTTATAGTTTCTGCTATTTGTGGCAGTAATTTGGTTTTCATGGGTTACATAATTTAAGAGAGACAATGGTTTGAACTTGGCAGTACAAGGGTGGTGGTGCCTAAGGATGCGGTGCCTACGGATGCGGTATATACCCAAATTGAGATAATATCGCCATCTTGGAAGGTTTGACACTGCTGGAACATTCACAAATGGATTCTGTGACCTCATATACATATAGATAGTCACCAACATGGCTAAAATTTGGTATATAATTACAGTAATTGGAAAATTTATCATTTTTAGACCTTACTCACACCCCCTCCCCACTCGATCAGTTTTTTGGGCAGCACCTTCTCATTTTTTGTCCGATTTTGACAAATTTGGTGTCAAAATGTTCAGGGGATCAAGCTGCATCAAATAAGAATTAGGACAGAATGATTTGAAACATCACCATTTTCTCCCCTTGTATAGCCCGCCTCTAATAATTGAAGGTCATCAACACCATGACCCTAAAGGGTCTGTTTCAAGTTTAATGAATCAAAGTAACTATTAAAGTGTTTAGAACATATCCTGAAAAAATGAACTGTTTACCATTAATCATTCCAATTTATGACTTGTTTTAGTAAAAATATGCAATTTTGAGAAAAACGCGTTTGAAAATTACAGTTTGCATTGCCGTCTATGGAGTAATTAACCATTAATTAGCTCATTATGCCAAAACAAAAAGTGATATTTGGCTAAACAGTTACTTGATTAGAAAGAGATCAATAATATCAACATCATATCAAACAATTGTTTTTTTGATCATTTTGACCATGTAACTCATTTTTGACCCACCTCATGAAATGCCACCATATGCTTTATGTCGACATGTATGTCGACATGTATGTCGACATAAGGCATGTCGACAGAAACCTTATACATTATACATTATTGTTGTTCATCAACGTTTTCGCAATGTTTGAAACTTGTCATGAAAATTTTGACCATTGAACATTGTCGAAGCCTACTAAGTTGGGAAATACCTTGACAATTATCAAGTTTCAATAATTTTTGTGCCTGAAATGGTATGTTTACATCTCATTAAAAAGTGTGTGAAAAATGATTCTTGATTCTTTCAACTTTTGGCATGATGACTTTCGAAGATTGGTAATTTTTCACAGTTTTGTGTACAAGTCAATGACTCAGCTCACATTTTGAACCATAGATATCATAATATTTGTTCAATTGTCTTGGGAGTTTTTGCATTTAATGAAAATTAAATTGCACAGATAATGATACCAAACTTGTTGCAGTAGGTACCAAACTTTTTGAAGAAAACTACATTGAACTAGGATAGGAAGAAAGGGTTTTTATGTTGTATCTCCCCCAAATTGGCATGACCAATTCATGACTTATGATGTGGTATAAGGCTGTATTTTTACTTTTTTGTGAGTGACTATATATATTGTGCCATATGTTTTCAGCAAACATCCGCTAACTATTCAATATCTATTCTAATTTACATTACAACACATTTGAGGAGGATAAATATATATTTTATATGATCAATAGAGATCGTGCAACATAGAGTAGTTATTGATTTTCCATCATCAAACCTTCATTATTATTAGAAATACATTGGAAGCTATGGAAATGTTTAAAGAGCGAATACTTGTCGCACCATATAATATTATTGCTATGAAAAAGTAAAACTCGACTCTAAACATTGAGCTATTATACTAACTTTACTGTTTGTTTTCTTTTTTTTATATAGATTTCTTGATGAGAGACACAAAAATCATTACAAAGTATATAATCTGTAAGTATGCTAACTATTGAGTTATAATGAGTTGGCAAGAGGGAGAGGGAGACTCGGAGGATACAGGGTGTCCCAGAAAAAACCTTAAAATCTTTGCTTGTAATTTTCTTGGGTTTAAACGGATAGTTCGAAAGTGAATAAAGATTGCATTTTATAGCCCATAAATTGAACTTTCAGATACCGTTTGTTTAATTTCAACCGGTAATGTACAACAAAAGTTATGCTTTGTCAAATATTTGAATAAAAAATGTTCTGGTCCAATTTTTCGAATTTGTAAGTTTCCTTTGAATGAAGCTCTATTGACTTTTGTCATTGATCTACTCATTCAACCGTAACAATGTTTACTCATTTATTATGTACATGCTCTCTTTTATCATGTGCTGAAAAATTGAACAAATTTGATGTAAAAAATAAGACAGATATGATAAATTTCCCAAGGTGACCCATTTTTATTTCATTCAGAAACACCCCTACTTTATGGCCAATAATCATGAAATTGGACCAGACAAAAATCTACCTAAATGTGATTAAACATAATGTTTGATGTATACTACCAGTTGAAATGAAACAAACGGTATCTGAAAGTTCAATTCATTGGTTATTAAAGCAACCTTTACATACTTTCTGACTATCTGATTGTAAGGTTTATTCTGGGACACCCTGTATGTGTGTTCACAGCAGCTAAAACCAACTTTTTCACTAGACTTGATTCAACTTGTTGTGGTGTTTTGGTCTGAGATCTAAATTACCTACAATTTCAAATTTAATTTTGTATCAGTATAGCCACATTTATATATATATAACATGAGGTACCAAGTCCAAATTCAAAGTCCACAAGTAAGGATTAAATTTCAAGTTTCAAGTTCTGTGTTTCTATTCCCAGTGACTGTGTTGGGAAAAATCAAGTAGTACATTTTTTGATGTAAGCCAGTGGAACTAAATGTTATAAAGGACATATTTTATATGGAACCTACATTTGTAGACAAATTCAATCAACTAAAATAATTTGTTTTATATAATGTTCTATATATTATATCGTACAATGTGGTAATAGTACCGTCTATTACAGAGACACATACCTGTCAACATTTCAAAATTCTGAATCGGGAGATTTCGCGTGAGATCGCCCGTAGCCAGGATTTTTTTTTAAGGAGTGTGCGAATTTTCAAAAAGTGGACCTTTTGGAGGGAAAATTTTCGTTTTTGGTCGACCCTCAACTCATTTTAGTGGTTTTGACAAAGTGAAAAGCAAAAAAAAAAAGTTTTTTTTCAGTAGATTTACAAGCATTTTGTGTAGTAGCAAAGATGATAACAATATTTTAGCGCATCCACGGTATAAATAGGCTTACTTTCCGCGCTCTTGGTGTGTAATACTACTATACAAAAATGCCAACTACGGTATATAGCGAATTTTCACGATGGCAGGAGACCGTGGTATATTTTTTTGAAAATTGGGAGATTTGGCTTAAAATGTAAACCCGATCGGCAGGGCCTGAGCACTACCAAAAATCGGGAGAAACAAAACAAAATCGGGAGACTTGACAGGTATGGAGACAACAACCTGTCAGTGAAACCTGAACCAGGCTACCTTTTCACACCTCTCATGTGGGTCATGATTCTTCTAGAAAAATTGGTAAAAGAATTCAAAGAGTTTCAAGTGCTCCACCTCCTTCGGATCCTCCTCAGGAGGATCATCTGGATCCGGATTAGTTGCTCATCATTAGGTCAATGATAATTTTAACCAGAGATTTTCATGTCCTGATTTCTTTTCTCACGAAGTAAGGGCTAAGAGTAAATTGTACAATTGTGTTGGGAGTGGCCATCTTTCTCTTTCTCTTTTTCTT
>JXSR01S012692.1:92847-124532 GCA_000969725.1 Ophiothrix spiculata
TTCATATATATGGATACTTATGTTTATGGATATCAATACGTCAGAATTGATAGCAGTTAATCATACATTAGCATCAGTATTTTATCGGGGAATCATATATACAACTGAAACATTTAAAAACGAATATATCCAAATTGAGGATGACGGGGTAAAAAAATCGTATCATTTAGAGGAAAATATTGGGGTCAAAACAAGTCATCCTGGTGCTCATGGTTAGACTGTGTTAGTATATATAATTAACACAAACCATAGGTATAGCATATATACTAAACCTTGGAATTGTTTCATTTAGAGATGTTTATTTTTTCACCTTCATATTGAAGTAAAAATAAGTCTATAAGATTTCAGGTAAATAGTGGTATAACATAGTGTTTTTGAAGTGGATTTTTCTCAAAAACTAAGTCGGTGACCCCGATTATTTATTTCAGAAATGTGATCAGCACATATGAAAACACCATATATCAAAAAATTTGAAAACTAAATTGAGGAATTCTATCTGTGCTATGCCACCTTAAAAAGAAATGATTCCCTGACTGTTATATGTGTTGGTTATCTAAAATTCCCTTTTGTGAGGAGCATCCCATGTAAGCAGCATTGCATGACTTTATTTATACACAAATAAGACTAAATAAAAGGATCTGTTGCACACGTACTTCCTGTAACCATGGAAAAAAGAGATAGTTTCCTATTTCAATAGCCAATGTTAAAGCCATTAGGGATCTCCAGGGGGTACTTAGTACAAAAGTGACTACCAGGATGTGCCACAAACTTGGGTAGTAAAATCAGGCTGTCTGGTATACCAATTGGTCCTTTTTCTTTGTGAAAAAAGGTTTTTTTAATGGGTCTTTTTTCCAAAATTTTCACCAAAATGGCGCAAATTTTGGATTTTTAAAAAATACATTTCAAACAAAAATCAGGGAATTTGCGCCAAATTAGCGTAAATTTTCGGAGAAAATTTCAATTTTTGTATAAATTTGACTCAAATTTGGGAAAATTGATATACATGGGTGGTACTTCAAATTTTTCCAGCGGCACACCCCTATCAAAACCAAACTTGAGTCCCCCCCCCGGAGGGGATCACTTGTATTTAAAGGTAAATATCATGCTGGGATTGAAAAGCTCAAAAAGGAGCTAAAAGGGGTCTTTTCCGAGAGACTATATCGAGGCGCACTGCATAAAGATTAATCATGTCAATAATAGCAATCAAGAAATGGATTATGTAGTATTTATTAAAAATGTTTTATTTGTGTGTTGTCATTGTGGTTTTTGAAAGATAGACAAATACAGATCACTTAAGTGATATTATGACTGTTTGTTTGTGGTCATCTTTATTAACCTTTAGTGAAATTAGTCATACATGTAGTTTCTATATACACAATTATAGTCCTTGGGGATGTGTTTATGATTTATCTTTTGTTTAGTTTTGTTATGTATCTATTTATTTGTTTATATTTATTATTTGTGTTTGTTTGTTTGTTTATTTTTATAATGACTTCATTTATATTTTTCAGATGTAAAGAAAGGAAATACTCCAGTACTAAGTTCCATCATCGTGTAGCTTTTTATCCTGTTGCTAAGGATGTGCCCCCTGCACCAGAACTCATCAGAGCATTCTGTGAAGATGTTACCGATTGGTTAGCACAAAAGGAAAAACATGTAGCCGTTGTGCATGCTGTTGGAATCAAGGTATTGGGCGATTCCAAAGTAACGTTTGTGACCAAAAAATTGAAAACTTTTAAATGACCACAGAACCTAGCATTTACATAATATCCTTGAGTTTGTTGTTGATAATGGTGCTCACTGGTGGGATCAATATATGTAGGTGTTTAAAGATTAAATAAATTGCCAAAATACCGACTAAAGTCCATGTAACGTTTGTGACCTTGCACAAAATGGTTTTTTGCTCCAAATGACTTCAAAGTAAAAATTCTGTGACATGTTAGCAAATTATTTATTGAGCTTTTCACAGATGATGGGTAACATATTTACAAATATTTCATAAAAGTGGTAGGAAATTCTATCGTCAGGATTTCCTTTAATGCAATGAATGTTTTGTTTGTGTCATTTTTGTGTAACTTTTTTGGTAACGTTTCATTTTGTGACATTTTTAAATTAAAACATGTGTTCATTCATGCACGGATAGAAAAACTTTACAATTTCTGATTAGCAAATACTTTTCACGTACCACGTAACAAACGATTAACGGAAAAACCTGCATATGTGGTCGAATAAAAAAGTTGATTTTTTGCTTGAAGTCAAAGTTTTGTTTTCACTGGAATGATCCTATTGAATTGTGGGAATCCTTATTATAATTCTTTTTTGGTGTAAGTGTAACAGTCACAGACATGATAAGCCTGACATGTGCATAATACTATATGTTTCCAAGCTTGTTCCGCATGGAATACAGGCAGATATTTAAGGTCTGGTGCCATATACCACCCCCTAGATATTTTGTGCATTTCATGAAAACATTGAGAGACAACAAATTTATCCTTTTAAGTGTACATGATGCTAAAACATTATTGACAACAGCGGTGTATAGTAAGCATTCGTTGCTGCTTCGGCAGGGCATCTAAGGTGAGATGAGGACCCCCTCAGTAGATGGGGAAAAAATGATTTTTTACTCACACGATTTGGTGCATCCTTTTTTTATTTCAAAATTATCTGAACATTCATTTTTTGCCAGTTATTGCCTGATTGTTCACTCACTAATCCATCATTTTTAGAGTGAAATAAGAGAGCAAGCATAAATTTTGATGGGCAACAATTCAAAATTCTAAATTCTTTTTGTTTTTTGACCTATATAAGGGATTTTATGTTCGATTTATCAAATTGTGTGGGGGGGGGGGTAATTGTTTGAAAAATGCGTTTTATGAATACATTAATGAAAAAACAAAGGATAATTGAATGTGACATTTGTGACTAAGAGAAGTAATTAGGTTTTGATCATTTGGCTGTACAAAATCATCATGTTCCTTTGCTTTGAGGAATATGTGCCCCTCAGTAAATGGAAGAGAACTGCCAGGTTTTTTTTGCAACTTCGGTCTTGATTTGGTGCATATTTGGTGTCAATTGCCTGACCATGCCCTCTCTAGTCCATCATCACAATTTTAGGGGAGAAATGCGAGTAAGATTATAATCTTTTGGTTGACAAAATCATTATGTTCAGCAAATGCATGAACAGATGTAGGTGGAGACTTGATCGGGCTCGTTATAAAACAGGTATTTTTTTTCAGCGCCAATTAGCTACATGTATATACTTTGATCAACACCAAATAGGCAGGCCTCTTCGCATCGTGAATTGATACAGATGAGCACGTGCGTAGCTGAACACAGCACAATTGCATGAGACAGCGCGCGTTGTATGTGTAACTTGCACATCAGTATCTACGGCGCGTATGTAAGTGGGATTATGTTTATTTGCGCATGAAGAAAAGCCTCATAATTCCCGTCTGTTTAGTGTTGATCAAAGTATTCAAAAGCAGACCTTATGCAAACACAATCTTTGCTTCGATCATTTTCAGTGACATTTTCTATTTACAATATTGCCTTCTAATAGTAAAGAATTTTAAAAGGGGATCGGTACTCATTTTCACCACCATATAAACCCTATAATTATATTGCGGTATGGGTACATGGGCACTATCTTGATTATTAAAAATGAAAATCATAGCGATATCAGCTGAAGTCACAAAAGACGCTGTTTGAAATGTGAAAACGGTTTATACTTGAAATAAAATACTCATGTTGTGTATTCATAAGGCCTAGTGTTCATCAGATCAAGATTTGCGAAAGGCTTAGTCAGACTATACTCTATTAAATCTTGAAGTATGCAACAAACAGCTGATTAACACAAAAAAAACCAATACAACAATACAGGGAATTTTTCAAATCATAACAACGTACCCAATCTTGCTGAATATTCAAATAAATTTATGATAAAGGTTTTTCCATGTGTTAGCAACAAAATTAGCCAAATATAATACCAAAATCATTAATGATTCATGTACAAAAAATTAATACGCAGTGATTGGGTCCTAATCAATTCTGATCAATTAGTACTAGTCTCTTACACAATATAGAAACCACCAGTTCGCAGTGTTGAAGAATACAAGGGATATGCCGTGGATCTTGTAATAGAGTCTGATTGCTTGTTGCATACTTCAAGGCTTATGCTGCTTTCATACTAATGTCGCTTTGCAGCTTTGTCGCTGCACTACGCCAAATATGGGCATAAATTTGTCGCTTCCGGTTGCCGCAGCGGCAAAGCTACAATGTCGCTGATGTAATCGATATCGGCAAAATTTTGCCGCACGACATCGCTTTGCAAGTTGAATTCAATTCAACTTTCAAAGCGACAAAGCAGCAAAGCGACAAAGCTGCAAAGCTACAAAAGTGTGAAACGTAGCAGACGACCGGAGCTACAAAGCGACAAAGCTGCAAAGCGACATTAGTATGAAAGCAGCATTATAGAGTATAGCAAGCTTCATGAACAACAGCAAGAGTACTGATTCCTCGCTTTAAATTGTCTAATGTCTAAATTGTCCTGCTTGGCTAAATATTATCCCAGGTGCGGACATGTATGATGGTGAGCTGTTTCCTGCTACATCAGCAAGTTTTTCAGAAAGCAGAAGATGCCGTCGAGTTTTACGCCACTGCCACTACACCCCCCCATTTGGGTAACTTTGTAAGTAATTCAGTATAGTTGCTTTTATGAACATTTTAGTCAGATCAAAGGGTAGGGTTATACCTGTGTAATGATATATACTTTTGGTAAAAAGTACAAGCTTTATTAACAAGTTGAAATTTACGATTCAAAAAAGTTATTACAGATTCATCATTTGGCCTCAATTTATTCCTAGTGTCACGAATAAGAAATATTTTCTAGTTTTATGCTGTATTATTGTTGCACTTAGTTATAAATTAAAAAAAAAATCCATATAATTGTTTTATTTTGCACAGTCTCTGAAACCAAGCCTTGGTAGATTTGTGAGGTACTATGAAGGCCTAGTCTCCCGTAAAGACCTAGATTACAGACATCATCGAAATTGAAATTTACTATCCAAAAAAGTTATTGCAGATTCATCATTTGGCTTCAATTTATTCCTAATATCACGAATAAGAAATATTTTCTAGTTTTATGCTGTATTATTGTTGCAGTTAGTTATAAATTAAAAAAAGAATCCATATAATTAATTGTTTTATTTTGCACAGGATCTGAAACCAAGCCTTGGTAGATTTGTGAGGTACTATGAAGGCCTAGTCTCCCGTCAAGACCTAGATTACAGACATCATCCTTTATTACTGACCAAGGTCCGGATAGACACGATACCAAGGATGACTTATGATACCTGCACACCATCATTCGCAGTCTTTCGTGATGATTTCAAAATTTATAACTCCCAAATGAAGTTTGTAAGTATATTTTCAACACACTTTTTGAAATGAAAAGTCCCACACCTGTTTGTAAGAGGAAGTTAGTAGATATTTTTAAGAGGTCTAACACTAAAGCTGCCTAAGGCCAAAATAAATTCTTTGGTTGCCCTCCAGAGCTTTTTTCAGAGAGGGTCGGTCGGTCGGGATTTTTTTTCAATTTTTTTTTTCAATACTCCTCCATGGACTGCTAGGTTGATCAGCCGCTTCAGCCTTCACAACTTCCCTCGCAACATCCAAATCAAAACAAGCAAATACCTCTTATAAAGATTTGGGACATGGTAACCACATTTTGAGGGTTGAATATCGAAAAAAGCAACAATATAACATTGTTTTTTAGTAGTTTTTGGTAAGTTTTGCATATTTTTGAGAAAAAAAAATTTCAATAAAAAATATTTTGGGTCGGGTTGAAAAATAGGGTCGGTTGGTGGAGGGCAACCAAACAATTTTTTTTTGGCCTAAGGTTACGAAAGGTCACAAGAGAAAATCAGTAAAATAGCTTTAAAGTCTGAATATGTCAAAGAAGAAGTCTTGTATGAGCACCAAATTAGCGCCTACTGGGTACCTTGGTAAGACAGGATTGAACGTCTGGGTGTGTCTCTTTTGGCCAGGTGCTTTGTCCGTTTAATGCCATGAATACAATTGCTGAGTTCCTATTCAACTCTATGGCGAAAATGTATGCTAATTAAGTATTTGCATAAATTTGTGCATACCGTACATGAGTTTAATTGCAATATCTTCTGAGCCATAATCCTTGCGTGGGGCTGAAGTTGTGGCAACTGCTATTTCAGCATAAAATAGGCTTAGGCTATTTAGTATTTAATGTATGCAAAAACTGCCGGGGATTATGAAATAGTATTTTTTTTATGTACAGGACGTTAAATCCAACCAGCCAGAGATCATTCTAGGAGAGCATCTGAGGGTACCTGTATGTGGGAATCTGAGGTTTGAATTCTATCACAGAGCTCTAGCTTTGGTAAGTATGCCCCAGAACAGTCAGGGGAGGGGGACTGTTACTCAGTTAAAAATGATCCTGGTGCTGATTTAGAGGGCAGTGTTATAGACTTTGTTTGTAGTGGCTGGAATTTTGGCAAAACACGTGCGTGGTAACTAAGCGTAAGATTTGTGCCTTATACACAAAACGCAACACGCGCGCTTGTTATTTATGCGTTGTCTTACCAAAAAGCGCCGAGCAACATTAAAAATACTGCGAAATAATATCGAGTGCTCCCGAGCCAACGGGCCTTCAGTGATAAAACTTTTAATGTGTGTATTCCTATACTACAAAATGCTGATTTCTCTGCAATAGTTCTTGCAATATTTGGCAAAACCAGTAACTAAAACTTACTATTTTTAGCTGACGGTTTCGGTGTTGAACCAACACCTTTCTCAAAGCTGATGTTGTTGCTTATGTGATGGTATTATAATCCACCTGATGACTGGCGGGAAATGATGTCACTTCCAGTGTTGTTAGTCTTTTTCCCAGGCGTAAGTAGTGGATCAGTTTTTGCCAAATATTGAAAGAACTATATTGCATTTATATCTACCAAACCTGATGAATTTATTCAGTGATGCTGATTTCTCACACATTTGCTATCTGTAGAATTTTTTTAAGTGTGGCTGGTCAATTGTGAACATGTCATAAACCATTCACGAAGGAAATGAATCTAGAAAAACGCTTAGCCGGGGACATTTTAGTAAGTGGCCAGCCTTTGTGTGGAAACCAATATCCGATAATCAAACATTGGATATTTACGTTGTAGTCACTAGACCGTATTAAGCTTATTTGCTGAAGCATGCAACTGAAACTGATACCCGATTGTGTCTGTGATTAGAGCAAATAGAATTGATATTGGCCAATTATCTCAAGTAGGCTTTTGAGTTCATAGCAAACACTGTGGTTTAGTTTGGTTTATTGGCAAATCGTATCAAGGTAATTGAGTGTAACGGGATTTGTAGGAAAAGTAAACACAAATGTAGTGTAGAAATTATCGTATAGCGTTTGCCACATGAATGTCAAGTGGATGTCAAATCAAGAAAAAAAATATGGGGTCACCGACTGTTTTAAGGGTAAAGGGTATCCATCTGCTCAGGAAAATGTGAATCCTAACTATTTTTTAATCATATGAAAAGATGAGTAGTTTCCACAGCCTTTGTGGGGACTCAAACCATGGATTATGGCAGAGGTTAGTCATGCATTACGAAGCGAGGGATCTACCGCTGAGCTATCAAGGCAGCGTTGAGATCGTGAACTAAAATCTAAAACATAAACATTAGAATGCCATATTTTTCTTTTGTTCACATAAAAATTGCAATTTTTGCCTCATATTGGAATGCTCAATTGTAAGTGAATTATGCGAATGCGTATATCAGACAAAATGTAGATAATGTAGATACTTAAAACAGGCAATTCACAGCTCAAACAAGGCGAACTCAAGAGTCGTAATTCACGTGCGGATTTTGGGCAACAAAGCGGGTTTATTACATTATCATTCAAAATCAACTCAGCATATTTATAAAATATTGTTTGTAATTCAATAAGAAGTATCAAGCCTACAATCTGTCAAAATTTGAAACCATTTGAATTGATGGAATATCATGAAATTATGGAGGTTTAGGCGAAAAAGGGTCAACGTTTTCGAAGTAGTCTTTAGGCATAATTTTGACCTTGATAATGGACATGAAATCACAGTAAAGTTCCATGTATGAACTAGAGACTCTATTCAATATGTACGCCAAAAATTGTGATATTCTAGTAGGTGTAAGTAGGTAAAAACTTGCAGTAAACATGACATTCAGCCGAGTGAGTCGTTTTTTAGGAACTGTAGCCTTAAACAGATAGTGTGAGGTGAAATTACATGGGGTAAAATCTAAAAATCAATTTTCATCAAAGGAAATGTTGATAATTCGGTTATGTAACGTTTAACAGATAAAAAAGTTATCTACGTCAAGTAATCTAATTACCCTCAAGTTTTCAAGTTATCATTCATTAAAAGGAAAATGACTTCATCATATATGACGCCATAGCTCGTGTAGGTGATCGATGACCCCCATATTTTATTGATGAATTTTGAAGTTTAGACTCTTAGCTATTTACTGACAAAAAATAAATAAAATCTACAGGTAGGAACTTATCACCGCGATCGTCCTTAAGTAATCTGTAAAGTTTTCTTGGTTTATCTTTTTTGAGTGTCTTTTTTATTGTTATCATTATTGCAGCAAGGTTTAGGGGGGTTCCAATAATTATGGACTACCTGATTGTAAAGAATTGGGCAGGTTCAGCATCATCCCAAATCTTCCCCCAAGCATTTTGAGATTTTTTCACATTTGAACTAATAATGACAGCAGGCAAAGTTTCATTGTCAAATTCAAACCCATGCTCAAAAAAAATAAAAATATCTAGAGTCGGCAGTAAAAATAGGGTCGGCTTGGTTACGCTAAACACATTTTTTTAGGCCTAATCCAAATCACCCTATATACTTACAAATTAGAAAGTATGTTGTTGAACAGCCATTGAGAATCAATGAAAAATGTTTAATTCAAATAAAAAAAATCATGTCTTGTTTAATCCACAGACCACAAAGATAATGTTTCAAGCATGGGTCAACTCATTTTTCATCGCCAAGTTGATAGGCCATGATGCACAATGGGTAGAGGATGACATTGGGCAGATTAAAGGCAACAGAGTCATCAGAATCACTCTGAAGAAGAGTGAATTGGATAAAGCACATCTAGATCAAACCAACAAATGCTTCTCACCAAATCTAAAGGTATATTTCACGATCTTTTATGGATAGCAGTGTAAATGTTATATACACTATCGCTCTAATGTATTTCGCACAATTAAAAACGTTCAAAAACCTTGTTTTTTATATTAAACGACCTAGAATCATCAAAGATTTAACTTTATCTATTCAATATGAATAAATCAATGTTTCTTTTAATATTTGATCTTTTATTGCTATAAAAATGGTCGATTTCATATACCATATACAAATACAAATCTCATTACTATGTAACTAATCAATTTTTCATAACCTCATTATTACCTTGTAACAGGATAGAATATTTTCAGCTTGTAAGTTTTAAAACAAATGCGCAGAAATGTATGTAAACTCAATTTTGTTATGTGCAGACAAAAGTAGTAATATGCATTACGTACCTGCCATGTTTTCAAATGCAATGAATGAATTTCTGGAATAGTTACTTTTACAATATAGACTCTGTAAAAAATGATGAAAATCGGATAAATGCCTTCTGAGATATGGCTGAATAAAGGTTTTGTTCAGAAATACTTTAGAGCGGCAGTGTACTTCATTCATTAGATCCAGTAGCAGTTCACAACCTCATGTATAGCTATAGCAAATCCACTCGGCCATGTAATGTGTATATGACCAGCAGATATCATGAACAGGATGTTGTTTGTATCCTCCATTGGGGTGTTATGTTCCTAATTTTATGTGACCGTTCACCACAAACTTCCAGTGAACTCGGCATTGCACAGATACATTGCAAAATACTTGTACAAGTCGTATTCTGACAAAATTGAGATTTTTCCCAATTTTAAATGTTCATGCTCTTTGCAAAATATCCGCTTTCAACTCTCAAATTTTTGAACAACATTTTCTAGAAGTAGTTGAATTGGTAAAGCACATGAAATGAAAACTTGAGAGCAAAATTTCTTAGTTGTACATATTCTAACTTGCCAAGCTTAAGCTTAAGCTTAATAATAATAATGATAATAATTGGATTTTTAAAGTACTTTTACTATGTATGCATAGCACTGTTGTCAATTATTATTAAGCTGCTATCGGGAAATGTCACATTCGTTTCGTTTCAACTAGGGTGGCTGCATAGCCTATGTACACACACTATCTGTGCTTAGATTTTAATGTTCCCCATAACAGCTCCCCAATATCGCTCGAGTCAACGAAGCAATTGAGATTCAATGCCTTGCCCAAGGACATTGTCCGTTTTCTGGATGTTTGTGGTGGATGGCCACATATGGGATGACTCGATCACCCCGAAAAAGGGGGACTTTGTGACAGAACACTTTTCGAGAAACTGGTGAAAATATGCAGCAAAAATAAAGAAAATAATAAGAATTTCCAGCAGATTTTCTGTTGTAAAATTTGATTACCATGATCAATTTTAACAAGTAAGGTGTCATTTTGAAGCTTAGAAACTGCCTTCACAGATGAATTGATAAAATCAAAATTGATATCATCTGCAAAGTTCCCACTTTCGGGCTGAGCCATCACATATTTACTTGTTTCTTTTTTTTTTTTAAGGTTCACATGTATTTCGCAGAGATGAACGATTTGACGACACCTTTACCCCTACAGGATGCTTATGTTCCAGAGGATGCCTCCTGTGAGAACAGCCAGTTAGTCTCTAATCTCTCGGATGATGAGTTTGATAGTAGTGGTCATGAGGATGAAGAGAAGTGAGTATATATCGATCTGGTGAATTAGACTCAATAACTTGAAACCTTCAAGTTATGATTTTTATTTGTCTCCACCATATTATTATTATTATCCTGGAGGAGACATAATAATTAATATACACAATACAATGAGGGGATGTATCACAAGAAACTGTCCCCGACGTAATGGATGATCGAGACTTGTGCCTCTAGAGAAGGTAAACTCAAAAACTTGAATAGTCATTTTTTGACATGTGTACAACTTTTATGAGAAAAAGGAATCATCACCAATGACCAGGATGATTGCACTATGATACCCAGGCTAAGTAATCTCTTGAGCCTTATACACACCACCAAAAGGAGGAAAATGTTGAGTGCAAGAAAGTCGTATCTGCAGTAGCTGCCTTACGTCATAAATTTTGATTGCACACTGTATGACCTCCAGTCTTGGGTCAGTGGTTCTTGAAATGGTTCTTCAGGTGACACCATCACCTGAAGAACCATTTCAAGAACCACTGACATATAAGACAGGAAGATTTTGAGATTCTTGGGACGAGGTGTGAAATAAATATAACTTAGGGCAGCCATTGCAGATACGACTTTCTTGCACTCACATGATGAATCCAGGTTCCTTCAAAAATGTATTGGTCTTTGACTGCCACAAGCAATAGATAATACTTCTGGGTAAGTGTGGCCGGCCTTGGTATCAGGTATCTCCGTCAATTTTCATAAAGAGCCTAAATTTACATTAATGCTTTGAACCCTGGCTATTCCACTTGTATCTGTTCCGCTGTAAACTTACTTTGACTTTGATTTCCCTCGTTTTATTTTTTTTCATTTTACAGTAGTCTGAACTGAAAAGAATACTATTTATGTCGAAGACATATTCGACATTTACCTTGTAGTTTATTGGTGAAGCCACATATTTGTTGAAAATTATTATGATAACATTTATAAAAATATGGGGAATTTTTCACCTCTGTTGAATAAATAAGAGGAAAATGATCCATCAACCATGGGTTCAAAGCTTCTTTGATGTCTTCCAATACGAATAAGACTATTGACAGGCACATGACATTATCAAGATTCTTGCAAGTTGGCTAATGGTAAATGGGCTCATCGGGTATACGGTACGTGTACATGTGAGCCGGTATACCAGCTTGTCGGGTTCAAAGGGTTAAGGTGTCTGGTCCATAATAGATCTGCCTGCAAATTTCTAGTAAAAATCGGCATGAATGCATACTTGCCAACTGTCCCACTTTTGGAGGGACAGTCCCTCTTTTGACCCAAACTAAACAATGTAAAATGCCGTCATTTTAGCAGGTATCCCTCTTTTTGCAAATATCCCTACATAGTAATGTAGAAGAAATCAGAAATGTCCCTCTTTTTAAGAATTTTTCTTTCATTTGTCCCTCTTTCTGAAATTAGAATGTTGGCAAGTATGTATGATATTTTATTGATGTTGAACCAAATTTTAAAATAAAAATTGGGGTCACCAGACTCGTGTTTGCATGCGAGTCGGTTTAAAAACAGCATTTTTGGAGTTTTTTTGGGAAAAATTAGTACAGGGGTCTATGGGAAATGTGGAAAAAGTGACATTATTTAGTGTTGATTCAAAAATTTCGCCCGAAAATGTTTGTCAATTTTTTCACAAGTATGCTCTTTCAAATAAAACAATGAAAATTGGGGGGTCACTGAACTAACTTTCCAGAAAAATATTAAAATATGGCAATTTTTAGCTTCAAAACACTACTCATAGCAGAGTATATGCGCATGTGTATTGTGGCACTTACCAACTCGGAATCTGGTACGCGTGGACGGCGCGTGGACCAGACACCTTAAATGTTTGGTTCGCTGCTTTTCTCCTGTTGATGGCATCAAATGATTCTTGAGCTTAACACGTAATGGAATATTACAGTTGCATATCTGTACCACAAAGTAAAAAGAGTGTGTGCATTTATAAACCATAGCAGATGTATCCTATTAGCATGTAATTTCACTTCAGTCCATACTCATGCTAAAAAGTTGTATATACATAATTATGTTTGATATAGATACTGCCTTTTGTTATGAAAGAGAATTGGTTATCTGCTCATTTCTACAGGATTTCCCCAAGCAAAAAGGAAGTAGCTTGCAATGTTTCTGCAATGCACATAGTGTGTTTATACTTTGTTGGGTAGATCTCGAGTAATAAGGGCCAAATCATAGTCGGCCTCCAAACACAATTTTTTTCCTACCAATTTGGTCATGACGTCAAAATGACGAGTGACTCCAAACAAAATAACTACAACACCGAGTTGAGACCAAATAAAACTTGGCACTAGATTGCACATGTTATTGAATTGCCATATACATTGGACCATTAATGTTTGTTACCCGTTCATAGTTTAAATTGATGGGAAATATTTGGTGACGTCACGACCAAATGTTTGGTAGGAAAAATTTTGTATGGAGGCCGACTATGATTTGGCCCTAACGGAAATCAATTTTTATTTTGTCTTTTTTGTTGATTTAGTGAAGGCTGTTAGGTATAGGAGACTATGGGTAAATATTTTGGTATGTTTAGATAAGTGTATTGCACGATTTGTTGTAAATATGTTTGATTTTCACCTTTAGGTAGAAGTAGTTATGTGTCCAATGTAATGTTCCTATTTAACACCCACTTCATTGGTAACAATGGTGTCATAAAGTCAGCGCATCCTAAAAAATTTGAGCTAAGTTGATGCTAAACTTGCTTGGAAAAATTGAATTTCCTATACTTTAACATGTATAGATCAACTTTCTTATGTATTTGATTGTTTTTTAAAGCAGAATTTCATGAAAATAATGCTTAGAAATCAGTAAAACTCAAAATAAACTTCATACAACTGCTATACAAATAAGGTTTGATAAACTGCACATAAACAAAATAATAATTTGCAATTTTGAAACAAATAATTTGCATATTTCATGAAAATAATGCAAATTAAGTGTTTTACGGAATAAAAAGGCCTCTTTCCGCAAATGTTATTTTTCACTTATTTTTGATCAATAACGGGAGCTCCGATTGAGCTGCAATTTGGCATGTACATAGAGGAAGGTTGTCTTAACATATAGTGACAGAGTCAGACTAGTGACAGAGTCAATTTTCCTAATTTTGTCTGTACATTTCACTTTTGCCAAAAAATAAATAGTTTGATACAAAAAATCTCATTTTTATGACAACATCACATTTTAAATTTTTTTTTGAACTTTTTGGAGGAAAAAACTTTCTGTCACTATGTAGAATAACTACTAACAAGTGTTCATGAGGTAGTTTAACATTTGCAACTATCATCACTTGCCAGAAAAATTCAAAATAAAAATACTCATAAATTTTCAAGATGGCCACTGTTTCCATAGCAACCGGGGTGATTAAGAAAAAAATGACCAATACCCAATGAACACCCTCTAAATTCACCACACATACGTCAAAAGGTGCATAATGGTTGTAAAAACAATTACATAAAAGCATTTAGCACAATTTATTTGGCAAATAATGGCTGTTCAAAAATTGTTGCAACACCCTTTGAAGGACAAGGGTTAACTTGCATGCCTTGATGCATTTGCTGCTGCCTTATGTTTTAGGCCCCCCCCCAAAAAAAAAAAAAAAAAAAAAAACCTCTGTCTCAGCTTCCCCGGGCCAAAAACCCCAAGAGCTTTGCATTTTTTTAGTCAAAAAGGCTATGCGCTACGCGGAAATCTTTTTTTTTTATTATGCTTTTAGGTCAGGTTTTTTTCTGGAGCTTTGCCGCCATTTTTTTCTTTTTTTTTTATCTCTCAATGTAAGAAAGATAAAAAAAACCAAAAATCTCCTGAAAACCTAGAAGAAAAAAAAGAGAAAAAGAAATGCTGTAAAATTCGAACCTGAGACACAGGTTTTTTTTTCTGGTCTTATTGATCTATCTTCACATATGTCACAGCT
The DNA here is from genome assembly GCA_000969725.1 of Ophiothrix spiculata. Taxonomy (NCBI): domain Eukaryota; kingdom Metazoa; phylum Echinodermata; class Ophiuroidea; order Amphilepidida; family Ophiotrichidae; genus Ophiothrix; species Ophiothrix spiculata. The sequence goes on from JXSR01S012692.1 coordinate 107,649, forward strand.
GAAGTTGTTTTTCACATTTTCATGTTTTTCGATTGATACTGTGTTTCATGTTGTTGACTTTGTTCTTGCACTCTGTTCTTTTCATTAGAAGTGCATGCAATCCCGGATTTACAATATGTCACATGATCAAGGTGAATGAGTCACATGTAAGGAAAATTGACTTTGAGATACAGAGTAGTATGAAGGCCAAATGACCAATTTAGACAGGATTTTGATCAAAATGTGGTATTTGTAATGCGCAATTATGTTAGTTAAAAATTGAACATTGAATTACCAACATGTGACTCATTTCTCCCTTGATGGTGTCACATATTGGGTTAGAAGGATATATACTGTTCATACACTTTCTTCATTTTTTATTTTTCAAGTGTGCATATGCAATTTCAGTATTGCTGTTTTAAGAATTAATATATTGGTGTTCATTAAGTTTGTTGCCAGAGATAGAAGATGATCTGTCTTAGAAGTCCGAATACGTCATACAAAAATTTCTGGACCCCTGTGATTCCAATCCCTGCCCCTGCCCCTGCCATCCCAATCCCTGCCCCTGCCATCCCAATCTAATGTCCAGCAATGGTAAGCCACCGAGCGTGGCCTGCCTCAGCATCTATGACGTATTTGGACTAGTCTTAAGTCCTGATTTTTACCTGTTGTATTTTGTTGTACATCTACTGGTAGTTCAACTTAATTAATGAATATTCAGAAAGTTACAAGTAAATATCTGTTTTAATAATTATTTTACATTTTTGCTTGTGAGAGGTTTAGGATTCAGCACTAGAAATCAACAAAAAATAACCATTATCATACACAAAAAACCTCGTATATCCATCTCCTCCCTGAAACTTTTGTAATCTGCAGCCCAGTACTCATGCTATGTGACAGTGGCGTAGCCAGGGGTGGGCAAGGTGGGCAATTTGCCCACCTCAGAAATTTTTTTTGAGAAATTTTGAAGAAAAATAAAGGGGGCATGCAGGAACTGCCTTTTCCCCATAAAATTACGACAATTAGAGCTAAAAATCGCTAAAAATTAAGCTGAAAACTTCATAAAGCACAAATATTTGGCGGTTTTTCTTGGAACCCCTGTATAGTCGCTCGATAAAATCCATTGGAGAAATCTTGGGTGGTTTATCCACCCTTGGAGAAAGGCCTGGTTACGCCACTGCTATGTGAAGATGCAATCTGTATCAAGTGTATTGTTGACACCTTGCCTCTATTGAATTTGTTGTGCATAGCACTTGAGAGAGAGAGAGATTTCAGGTTATTGCATAAGGTCGAACCATAGTCGCCATCCAAACAAAATTTTCCCTACCAAACATTTGGTCGTGACGTCACCAAATATTTGCCATCGAATGTAAAGTATGAATGGGTAACAAACATTTGGTCTAATGTATATGACAATTCAATAACATGTGCAATCTAGCGCGAAATTTTATTTTGTCCCAACTCGGTGTTGAAGTTATTTTGTTTGGAGTCACTCGTCATTTTGACGTCACGACCAAATGTTTCGGCCATACAATCTGTTGTTTCTTCAGTTTTCAAGGTAAAAAAATCAACTTTCAAAAACCTCAAGTTTCTGTAAAATACAATTTTATGTGAACAGATATTTTCTTTAAGCTTTCTTAATTTTCATCAATTAAGTTGAACTTCATAACACATTAATATAAATGGCATAGATCATCTCCTTGTACCTCAGGCACAAACTTATTGAACGCCCCTTGTATTTGTGACCGTTCATCTCAAAACAACAGTAATTTCTGCCTGTAGTCAGTTTTTTATTCAAACATTTGCAAATATATGCAAGTTATGCATGAAATATATTACACCTCATTGAACCTCCCTTGGTTTACAGAAGCCAATTAAGATATGATCCAAATGTTGTCATGGACTAGGCTAGGTGACCCTATAATCGTTAACACAAAACAAAACATAGGCTTTTCCATATTTCCAACCATTTTCTTAAAATGAGACTTATCAGGTGTTATTGTTTGGTTGCAGAGCAATATTTAACAAACAGGTGAAATAATTCACATTTGTGGCAGCAAGCATCACTTTAATTTTGCAGCTGAGTATTTCTGTAGCATCAAACTATAAATAGACATGATTTCATTGCATAATTGTCTATGCATAGCTGCTCTAAATTCTTTCACTCATATTGCAGTTATCGGCAACATTTCCTATACAATGCACACACAACGCTTGTAATTGATGCATGTTCCCGAGATATCTTCCTGTGTTTTGGGTATACTATACTATAGGATGATAACTTACCAAGATCGCTGTATCAAAAATAACCAGCCGATTTCTTTCGTACATTTACCATTTTGTTCCTGATTTATTAAGCTTTCATGTGATATTTTTTGTGACCTCAAAAGACCAAAGGGTAAGCCTGACTAGGTACATTTTGTAACAAGACCCCGTTCAGCTCATTCGGATTTCCCACGCTTTCCTGTGCTAAGGAGTTTCGACATACCCACTTTCATTGGCCCACCACGCTTGCATCCTTTAAGCTATATATCAACTTCGTTCCCACATGTCAATCAAGATCATGAAATTCTAGTTCTCATGACACCATACTCATTATCATACAATAATTCAACCGACCTGATCGAGTCCATTGAAAAAACACGTAAGACACACCCAAATGCCTTGTTAACCAGGTTATACTGGGACAGCAAAGTATTGGGACAGCGGTCACGCCTTAGGAGCATGCTATGTCATTGAAATAATTGGTATGACCGTGGCAGGTAGATACACTTGCATTGTTTGTAAATTAAACCTGGTTAAAGATCTCCGACTTGGTTTAGCAATGCAAAGGTTGCGGTGTAGCGTGCAGTGGGCGATAAGTGCAACATGGTGGCCTTTGAAATCAATAAGGAAGACATGCAATTTTGGTACTGTACAATTTTGTTAAAAATTGACTGATGAGTTTGAACTTACAGTTTAACATTACTTTCACCCTTGCAGTCCAACTCTTTCCTCACATTATTGACACTAGATTGATATCTTCGGTTTTTCTTTCTTTTCAGGGATCTGTTTCCAGAAGAAGGCAAAAAGGGTAAATATAACAAAGCAAAAAAATATGTGAATCATAGCCTCTTTTCGAAAAAAAGTTCTTACTTCATCTGACATAAATTAAAAAAAAAACAAATCAAAACCAAATAAAGTATCCTTTTCCCAAGTGGGGGATTATTACTGATCAGAAGCAGTCGGTTGTAACCATGATTTACAGGGGAGATACAAGGCACGCCGCCAAAATTGGGGATATTCAGGTTTTGCTGATAGCTTGTAGATAATGCATCGCACCTTGTCATAATGCACAAATATTGACACACGCACACACGCTTTGCGTGCAGGTTGGTGTATCATTTGCGTTAAGTATTATTTGCGCAGATTGTCTCTACGCATAACCAAGTCTCAGCACTCGGGAGGCTGGTATACAAAGCCTAGTATCTACCCTGTAAATCAATGGTTGTAACTCATGGATAAGGGAAGATTCTTCTTTGATTCTTCCTGTCATTAAGTCTACTTTGGGGGATTGGGATGAGAGAGTGGATGGAGATGACTGATCTGGTTTTCAGTCTTTCAGCAGTGCATCGTTGCTATTTAATGCTACAGTCCCTAAATCATCTTGCCCAGCTGAACATAATTTTTGCTGCAAGTTTTTACAATCTTACACATATCAGAATATCACATTTTGGCGTACATATGGAGTAGAGTCTCTAGTTTATACATGAATCTTTGCTAGTGATTTCACATCCATTATCAAGGTCAAAATGATGTCAATAGACTACTTCGAAAAGTTGACATCTTTTTCGTTGAAACCTCATAATTTCATGATGTTCGAACAATTCGACTGGTTTCAAATTTTGACAGATTGTAGGCTTGATAGTTCTTAGTGAATTACAAATAATATTTTATAAATATGTGGTGTTGATTTTGAATGATAATGTAAGAAACCTGTGTTGTTTTGCCTGAAAAACCGGACGTGAATTATGACTCTAAGATTGCCCTGTTATATTGAGTTTATACAGTTCTCTCAAACAAAAATGATGACTTACTTTTATATTTCATCCTGCATTCATCAGAAAGTGAAGATAAGGGGCAAACTAGTCATGTGACCGACGGGATGAACCAGGGTCACATAACTTGATGACGGCGTTGTACACTGGTGACAGGCTGTGGCGTCCTTTGTCCTGGTTGAGATCGGGGTCCAGGGCCGCAATATAGTAGGCTTCCTTGATCCCACGTTGCAACCATCTAGAGTCCGAATCCAAAATTTTGGCATCCTGATGGTTAAAGGTGTGTCCCTCAGATTTGAGATGGACACCAAAGGGGGACGAGTCTCTCATATGTTCCGTTAACCGTTTACGGAGAGGTCTCAGTCTCTCCAATGTACGTAGGAGGAATCACAAGAGTCACACTTGAGACCATAAACGACACAAGAACGGTCTCCCTTTTTAGGTTTATCCTTCGGAGCCACAAGCATGCTTCTGACAGTGTTCGTAGGCTTGACATATACTGATACACCAGCTTTGCGTATATGACGGCTAAGTCCTTCGGTGGCGCCCTTGACATAGGGCAAAGATATACTGCCAACCGGGGCTTCGTAGTTAACTGGTTTGGATTTGGTGGCAGTTTTCTTGCTCACAGATGAATCCCAAACCCATTTAGTGTAGCCACATACCGTGAGTGCTTGTTTCACATGCTTGAGTTCATTCTCCAGAATATCATTGTCAGAGGAAATAGTCTGTGCACGATGTTTTAGGGTGCGAATTACGCCGAGTTTATGTTGCAATGGTTGGTGACTGTCAAATTGGAGATATTGATCAGTGTGTGTGGGTTTGCGATACACACTGAAAGACAAACTACCATCCGTGTTCTTATGGATGAGAGTGTCCAACATAGCGATCTTATTGTCCTGTTCATACTCTACAGTGAACTTGATGGCAGGGTGAATAGAATTTAAATGTTCCGTAAAGGTGTCAACATCAGAACGTTGTAAAATAACCATCGTGTCATCAACATAGCATCCACAAAACTTCAGCGAAGATGAATAAGAGGAAATGGCAAGATTTTCAAAATATTCCATGAACAAATTCGCGATTATGGGGCTGACAGGTGATCCCATCGCCGCCCCCTCACATTGCGAGTAAAAAATTCCATTGTGCACAAAGTAAGTTGTTTTAAGACACACACTCAGCAAATCTACAATTTGTTGAGGGGATATTTTACATCTATCCTTCAGAGAATCATCATTGTTCAAAAGTTCGTGAATAACAGTGATGCTTTCGTCAACCGGGACGCTGGTGAAGAGGGCTGATACATCATAGGAAACCAAACATTCATCTGCGTTGACATGTAAGTTAGAAAGTTTATCAACAAGGTCAGCACTGTTCTTCAAATGCCTATCAGTTTTACCAACCAAGGGAGATAAAATGTCCGCTAAAAACTTGGCTGAATTGTAGGTGATAGAACCACAGCTAGATACAATCGGCCGGAGAGGGCACGTGGTCTTATGTATCTTTGGTAAGCCGTAAAACTTAGGTACATCAGACGAGGTAGGATATAGTTTGCGGTAAGTGGGCACATCAATGGCACCACTGTCTCTAAGAGATTGAAGAACAGTAATAATCTGGTTCCTATATGATGGTGTAGGATCTTTAGCAAGACGTTTGTAAGTGTTTGTATCTCTCAATAATTCTTGCGCTTTATCGAGATAAGAGTCTTTATTTAGGATAACAGCGGGAAGAACTAAAATAGTGTCATTTGATCTAAGGTTCTGAAGGGCAATACTCTCTTCCCTAGAAATGTTACTTTGAGGAAGTTTACAGTCTTTCAAAATACGAACACAATCTGCTCTGAGTTGTATGGCAGATTGCGAATTCGCTCCGATAAAATTACATGCTGTTTCAATACCGGTGATGAATTCGGCAGTCGGTAACTTGCTCGGAGTGACACAAAAGTTTAGTCCTTTCTGAAGCACACTGAGTTCGCTATCGGAAAGATCGTGGTTCGATTTATTAATAACCCACCTCTCTTTAATCTCCTCCGAAGGATTCTTAAAGTCATCTTGCACAGAATCAGCTAATAAACGCGATTTATTGCGTTCCTGAAGTATAGCAAATATCTTCCGTTGTCTCGTTTCACATGTTCTCCAAGCTGCCTTATGCGCATGCGCACACCACAATTTTACTTCCGTGTACATGTCAATCGGCAGCGATGTAAACAAAGATTCATCCACATCAGAAATATTGCGTTTCGTGATGGAAATGGTAACATTATTTTGTCTGACCCTCTTGTTCATGAGCGCAGATTGTGCTTTGCGAATAATCCTGTTAGCATTCGGGTCTTTCACTGCTGACTTGATTTTAAGACTAGATGGTACGAGTCCGTGATGTTTACAATGTAGCGTGTAATGTAGATGGTTCGTAAAAGTCGCCAATTTCCGCTCTAATTTCTCTAAAGATCTTGCATTCTTGACGTTTGTGTAGGTTAAACTGTTGAGGGTTATCCATGTTATATTGAGTTTATACAGTTCTCTCAAACAAACATGATGACTTACTTTTATATTTCATCCTGCATCCGCAGGATTTCATCAGATTGCCCTGTTTGAGCTGTGAATTGCCTGTTTTTAGTATCTTCATTATCTACATTTTGTCTTATATAGGCATTCACATAATTTACTTACAAATTGAACATTCCATTGAGGCAAAAAATGCAATTTTATGGAAACAAAAAGAAAAATGTGGCATTCTAATGTTTATGTTTTAGATTTTAGTTCCATGATCTCAACGCTGCCTGGATAGCGCAGCGGTAGATCCCTCCGCTTCATAATGCATGATTAACCCCTGCCATAAGCCATGGTTCGAGTCCCCACAATTGCAGTGGAAACTATTTATCTTTTCATGATAAAAAAGTAGTTAGGATTCACATTTTCCTGAGCAGATGGCAGTCATTTACCCTTAAACTTGAACTGGCTTATAAATGAAATTAATTTAGAATGTTATTTTGATACTTATGTTTTAATTTACACTGTAGATCATACACCAATAGAAATTTTAGCAAGAGGCAGCGATGCCCTGCATGCATACAGAGATGCCATAGAGTCGGGAAAGAAAGCTGTGTATCGTACTAGGGTTATGTTTGTTGGTCAAGAGAGAGTTGGCAAGACAAGTCTGAGGAAGAGACTTATGGGAGAAAAGTAAGTTTTTTAAAATATTTTTTTTTGACAAGTTTGAGCCTATAATAACCTACCTACGCTGACGTCACTTGACCCACAAAATGGCGGATATCGTCTTGACCCACAAAATATTTCAACAGTTTTCAGTTAAAAATCCTGAAAAAATTGATCATCTTGGCACATCATTTAAGCCTTGTCAGTAAAACAATGCATTACCTTTTTAACATACTGGTTTCAAAATGTAACAAGTATTCGCTCTAGAAAATCACAGTCAGGGGGACCGCAAAGTGCATTATAAATCATCGATCCGCAATTTATATTTGTATTTAATTTTAATTTACCTAATCGAACGCAACACATGGAAAGGGGAAAGTTTGGTTTGTTAACGTTCGTCACGACTGTAGTACATACTGTGATTATCACCGCTACGAACAATGACCGCTACTGGGGCCCGTTTCATAAAGATTTGAATCAAGCAAATGAAGCAACAAATGTCTGGGAGGGGTTTTCTCAAATGTTGGTGTTTTTTTTCTTAATTTTTGAAAAAATGCAAAAAAATGTTAAAAATCATGATTTTTGGCCAAAAATGGCTATTGTTGATCTATTTTTAAATTTGCCTTTGTTTAATTTGTCCAGTGTAGCGCTAAGGAAGGAAGATTTAAAGATAATACATGATAAGACAAGATAAACTCACAGAAACTGACAAGATGTAACTATTTGTAAAATAAAAATTAAAGCAGATATTTATAGTTGACATTTTTAAGTTGAACTACATAGCATATTAATTAGAATGGCTTAACTCAACTCCTACTTCAGTCCACCACAAACTTATTGAACACAATGCATCTTTATTTGAACATATTGCTTTCAGATTTGATGCGGATGAGATTAGTACTGATGGTATAGAAGCAACCTCACACTGCCGGATTGATGTCCAACAAACAACATCTTGGACGGTTGAAAACAAGACAAAAGGTACATGCCTTATACTCTATAGATCTTGCTGTATGTAACAAGCAGCCGATTCATGCAAAAAGCCCAATATAACCATGCAAGGAAATAAATTAGTCCGTATTATTTGAATAAAAATGACATACTCAATTTTGCTGAATATTCAAACTTATATTCAAAGTTCGCCCATGTGGTAGCAATAAAATTAGCCCAAAATAATACCAAAATCATGAACGATTCATGTACAAAAATATTAATGCGCAGTGATTTGGTCTTAATAAATCCTAATCAATCATTGCCAGTCTCTTACACAATTCAAAACCACCAATTAACAATACTGAGGAATATAAGAGATATGCTATGGTTCTTGTAACAGAGTCTAATTTGCTGCTGCATACTTAATGAGTATAGTTTGCATGGGGCTCACATTTGCGGGATTCAAAAGTTTTATTGGTAATGCATTGTAATGTTGTTAATTAAAAATTCAAAAGCTTGAAAACTGCCTTACAAAAAATATTTCCGATAAAAGTTTGCTTTCAGTAGCAGAACACAAGTTGCATGCATGATTTTTCATTCAAAGATACAAGTAAATTGATTCATTGTTATATGACAATAATTATTAAACTGCAAGATTCTCAAACATAAACTTTTTAATTTGTCTTTGTAGATCAACATGGTGCATATACTTCAGCAGTTGCTGAACATATGGCAAGGCAGCTTAAGGAAAAACTCAGCATTTCACAGCAAGAAGTGGTAAGAGCCTGGTCCACAAAATTAATGGTTCAAAGGTGCAAACCCGGAGGTGGCCGGGGACTCACATATGTGAGTAGGATATATATGTCCAGCGGTCAAGACCCCTTTTTCAGGCTGCCAGGCTGCTCACTAGATCCCCACTTTCAGCGTGATTCAGTTCTTTTGACCCCTTGGCCGGGTGGCCGGGGACTCACATATGTGAGTAGGATATATATGTCCAGCGGTCAAGACCCCTTTTTCAGGCTGCCAGGCTGCTCACTAGATCCCCACTTTCAGCGTGATTCAGTTCTTTTGACCCCTTTTTTGAGAAAACTACAAAATTTTAGCTCTAACTGCAAAAATTGCTCAGGAAATTTGAAAATGTTCAGCTCAGGATGTATTTTTGGCCAAAATTTCAGTTCACTAAACCCCCAAAATCGGTTTCAAAGGTCAGTTTTTTTACAAAAAATCAATTCACCTGACCCCCATTTTGGCGCTTAGTGCCTGACATACCACTTTCAAAGTTGAGTGGCCCCCTCCTCTGGTTGCAAACCAACTTGTATGACCCCATTTTAATGATATTTAAACTAACTCTGAACCCTTTTTCCTTATAAAAGAAGGGCTAATTTATTCCCATATTTTTACATTCCCATGATGATCCCTTTTCTAAGTTAGCCTTTTCAAAACCACCCCTTTTCCAAGTTGAGATTTAATGGACACTGCAAAATCAGCAAGCATATAGCATTTCAAAATTCAGGAGGGATTTTTTTTCTAATTTATCTCCCGCTACAAAAATCAAGTCATACCTGTGGCAACCCTTTGTTTTTGTAAGTGATGATTACGTCCTTTATGCGTTGTTCAGAATATTTTTATTCCTAGCCCAAGATGTTCACTTGCTCTAGGTCAACTTTGTGTCAATCAAAAAATGTTGATATTATTGTGTTTAGATTAAGGCCCCCCCAAAAAAAATTTTGTGTTGCCCTCAGCGACCGACCCTATTCAAAAACTTGAAAAAAATATTTAAAAAAACAGGTTCGGGAATCACCCAATTTTTCTCAGATAGGGTGTTTTTTTTTTTTTTTTGAAAAAAAATTTTAAAAATAATGGAAAATGCACCCAAATTTCATAATTTATGTGCTTTTTAAAAAAAATTATTAAAAAAAAATATATTTTCCGATGCGACCGACTCATTTCAGAAAATTCCACTTGAGGACAACATAATTTTTTTCTTGGCCTAACTTATGCTATTTAATGTTATAATCTAATGGCTTTCTCATGTAGTGCATTATCTTCTCTTGGAATTTCTTCTGACAGTTTCATTCTTGTCAAGAAGACTTGTTATGTGTATTTTGAAATTTTGCTTTTAACCGTTATTGAATTTCTGTGTGTAATGTAAATTTTGCATATTGTATTTAATTATTTCAAGGACTTGTGTAATTTAGCTATCTTTATTTTTTCAAGTTTTGGTTTGATATATATATTTCATGTTCATTCGTATATTTCATTGTTTTTATGTAAAACGCACAAAGTTTTTACATTCTGCGCTATATAAATCTGTGTTACTATTATTATTTCTTTCCTAGGAGTCAGATGGTGATCTCCTTTCTAGCCAAGAAATCCGTTTATCAGAAGAATCTCCCATAGAAAGAAGACGCTCCATGGAGGCCATTCAGTGCACATCAGGTATGCATAACACAGGGATGCAGACTTGCAGAATATAACCTGAATTTAGGAAATTCAGATTGCAGGAATTCCGCTACTTGATTTTCCCAGGGGGAGGGAGGCACTTCAATATATTGATGTACACATGCATGAACAAGTATTCTCAGAATGGCTCTAAAAAGTTTGCTTTCCTTGAAAAAATGTCCCTAAACAAGGATTTTGTCATTTTGTGTAACTTAAAAGGCATTAGCCATGATCCCTTGGGTATAAAGACTTGTGAAAACTTTTATTGTATCAAAGAAAGGCCTTAATAAAATCAAAACAAACAAACAAAATCATACTATTTGCTCTAAAAAGACAATTTTCAGCCAAATTCATTTTAATATAGGGGTTTTGTCAGTGTTTCTATTTTCCTAAAGTGTGAGATTCCAAATGTATGGCTGTTGGTTTAAAAATTGAATATGATTCTTTTAGGAAGGTTAAACTTAATAACATGATTTCTTCACTAAAATATATTGATAGTAATCAATGAAGTTTAAATTTCAAGAATTTAGTGATTTATTTCTAGAAACACTATCACTTAATTTCTCATTCTCCGGAGGTGTGATTTACTATGTTCAAGTTCAACAAGAATGGTTATGGATATTAGTTAGAAGTACTTTCTAAAAATGCAATAAAAATCAGTAGGTGTCAAGGAAAGTTGACCTTCACTTTGATGATCGTGGCTAATGCCTTTCAATTTTACCCCCAAATAGTTTGATGTTCATCATGGACTTTTGAAAGTTATCCCTTTTTATTGAAAATCAGTATATTTAAACTGTGATATACAATCAGTGCTTCCCTGTCGTCAGAAAAAATGGCCCCCTTTTTACCCTGCCGCAGTCAGTGGCAGCTAGGGTTCTGCTTTTGACCGTTTTCTTCTTTCTTTCTTCTTCTGGCAACACTTCGACAGGGTATATCTCTGAAATGCAATGATCGATTTCGACCATTATTATGCTTTGAAGAGTTTAAAAATATTGGGCGAGACATATTTTTACAACTCATAGCTCGACCAATAAAGGCCTTGCATGCTTTTATCGATTGATATCAAACGAAGGATTTGGACTGATGACCTTTCCCGTAAATATGGCGTATCGCAGTCATTTCAACAAATTATTGTAATTAACCTACAGATAATGGTGCATTTTTATTGATGGGACAGTATGAAGTGTTTGATAATGGTCACACTTCTATTGAATGCATTTGAACAATCCGCCATATTCACGGTATTCTACGTCACATGCAGGGCCTCTATAAATATGGGCTCAATCTATCCATTTTCCAAAAATGTGTGAAAAAGACAATTTTTGTTTGCTTATTTTGACAGTTTTCAGTCTTAGGTAGTCATTTTGGCTCATGTGTTGTATACATACAGACATATAGATAAAAAACACACAATGATAATGATATTGCGGACATAATCAAAAGGCCAATGAGGTCTGAACGATTATTCCCTAGGAAAAACAAAGTTAAAAAAACTTAAAAAAATACCTGAGATGAAAGGGAGAAAAATTATTGTGATGGTTTCAAAAATAGAAACACTTTTGATGACAATTTATTACCATTTTGAAATTAGTAACTGAAGAGAAAATTTGTTTTCGATATAAAGCTTTTTAACACTTTTCGTTTGTTTGACCACCTTATCGAGGGAGTTCTAAAATGAGGGTCCATGATTTCTGATAGCCTGGTTTGAAAATTTTTGTTTTGTTTTGTTAACAACATAATCCTGGGCATTTCTTGTTTTGTATTTATGGTTCTCAGCATGCTTGGTAAAATATGTTTCAAATATACATGGCAATTGATCTATATGTGATGTTGGAAGCATCAAAAAACATTAAGGATTTCGTACTTTGAAAATGGAGAGCCAGTATGACTCCTGTAATTGCCATTTGATATTGTTCTCATAGCCTATTTTTAAGCTGGAGTATTTTATTAAGGTACATTTGATTTGTGCTACCCCAAATCAAAATTTGGTAGTTGGTTTTAATATGGTAATTTTTTTGTTCACAGATATCACAGTTGAAAAAACAACCGAAATAGACCAAGAACATGAAAAGGTAAATATTGTTGGTGGATTATATAGTCAATATTATATTCACAACCTGACCAATGTTAAAATCAGAAAATTATGTATTTTGTCATTATTGGGGTTGGATATCAAAGGACTCTGATATGTAAGTGCAAAGGTGTGTGAATCCCAGAGGTCTGCCTGTTACATTTTGCTAGCCTAATAATTTTACCTTTTCAAAACACAACTTTCTGGGAATTCCAGAAGCACATATTACTCTTTCCAACAATATCCAACAGAAAAAGTGCCTCAATATATAACCCAATACCAAGAATGTAAGGTTGTGTTAACGTAAGCTGTTTGTGTATGAATTGGAACTCGTAATTATGGTATTACTATATAACTTTTTAGAGACTTAAGTGTGATGTTTCAAGAAGTGACTTTCAGTTAAAAAAAATACTCTTTCTGTCAGTGAGTGTTTGGTACCACCAAACTAGAGTTTTTAAAGAATTATTGCATTTTATCTCCTGTGGGTCGGGATATAATTATTTTTTACTTTTATTGCATTGAAAATTCAAAACAATTTCAGCTTGTAGTCCAGAAATTTTTGTTGCCAAAATGCTCATGCTAATCTAAGATAAGTGAGTACATGATCCAGGGCTGCCAACTAGTATGTTTTTCCCATATTTTGTATGGGAATTGATACAGAATACTCGAGTATGTTTTTTATGTCATTGAGTATGTTTTTTTGTTCAGATGATCATATATGTAACCTTATATTAAAAGTATGGTTATTTATTATGTTTTATTAAAACAGAGTGAAAATTCATTGTCGTGCGTGTACTTAAAATCCCAAATTCACTCTTTTCCCTGCTAGTAAGGTCCCGATGAGGTATTATTTATGTTGACTTTGTCATTGCAATCGAATAACATCATTAACGTGTTATGTTGAAGAGCTGATTTTTGTACCATAGGCTATTATTGCTATAGCACTGGCTGGTTGAAGTAATGTTTCGGGTTTCTACTAGGTATATTTACAAAAATATGCTTTTTTAAATTGAAAATACTCTTTTTTAGGTTTGAAAATACTTTTTTGTGTTTTTCAAAGTTGGCAGCCCTGATGATCTGGGCTCTATTTCATAAAGCTATTTAGGAATATTCCTAAGTATAATTTTGTAAAGTTACTTAAGAACAAGAGAATTTTGAACATTTTCAACTCGGAAGTGATCAAATTTCCAAACTTAAAGCCAGTATATTTGAATAATTTAAACATTTCTGCCACTTTCCTATATAGACTAAGTTGTGGGTAATTGACCTTTGACCTAATATAGTAAAATTAAGATTTTAACCTTTATGAAATAGGGCCCTTAAAGTTAAGAACATTTTGAATAAAGATAGAAACTTTTCTGTTTCATTTTAAATTTTCTTAACAACTTTGGAATAGGAATTAAATAATTTTGGGAAACAAATACAACTCTTATATCGATGCTATGAACAAATGTCAGTTACAGGAACTACGTAAACGTCGTGATGCAATTTGCATTCAGTTTGCAGACAAACTTTTGAACAACCCCAAGTTTCGCGACTGGCTACCATGTTTTCGTGGAGAGGTTAGCAAATATATGTTACGTGATGCAAATCTCCTCTCCACTCCGAGAATTCGCACTCAGAGGTATGCTAACAGCCCAATACCTTACATGGTCGGCCTGTGGAACAAGGGTGCTTCAAATGTTTGATCTTGCAGGGGTTTATTGGATTCTTTTGCTTGTGAGTAGGTAGATTTTGTGCCTGGGTGTGTCATTCTGGTATGATGTGAGGTGCAAGTGGTGAGTTGTGGGTATTTGGGTATGTATTTGCGGTGTTCTGCTAGTTGTAAGCAAGTTTTGTGTGTTTCTGCTATTTTTTTTTCTTGAAGAAGGTAGAATTTTGTTTATTGTAAAATGTATTCAATTCAGCCATTGGCTGCTATGTACATTATTGTTGAATAAACCTTGAATAAACCTTGAATAAACTGATAATAATTTATCATTTATCATACAAAGTTGCTTTAGGAAATTGAACTCATTGTTCTCAAAGTCCAAGATATTTGAAGATTTATAAATGATTATTGTTCTGCAGACCAACTTAGGAATATTCTTAAATCTTTATAAAATAGAGTCCTGATGTTTGCGAGATTTCTGAATGGAAATGTCTATATTGCTCCCAAACATACTATCTTGGGCTGACAAAGAAATCGAGATTAATTCATGAGAAGGGTATAGATTTTTTAGTGTTATTTCTAATCCTCTTGTCTGTTTAAACATCTCAATGTAAGAGCAGTTCACAACCATTTGAAGCGCATTGTTCCAATAGCAACAAAACAGTTTCAATTACCCCGTCGATATTGATCTAATTATAATGACTGTTAGCCATGTGATTGGTTACACCTCTGCCGCGTCCCTATTATGATGTCATCATTACCGTACTCTAAATTTGCAATGCAAACCCATAGAAAAAACAATGATACATTTATTTTTACAAGATTAGGAAAACTTTCAGTCAATGCTTTATAAACTTAGTCAAATAATCATTTTGAGACGATGAAAAATATTATAAGCAGAAAAAATGTAAATTAACGTGATCGAATATGCTGAAAATAATAATTTTTAGAGGCGTTTGACTGGCGTTTTACACCATGCCCAAAATACCACAGATGTCTAGTAAAAAATGTATGACAATCCACTTTAATTTGCCTTTTCTAGTCTTTTAATTCGGGCTTTGATCTGCTTATAAGTTAGGTAATAGTCTGTAGATAACATTAATAACCAGCTTAATAGGTTGAAAACAATGGTTTTTCTAATTCAAGCTGTAAAAGTCCTGTATACAACATAATTGTTGGTCATTTTTTTATGGGTTCTACCGTTGAGTGTTCAAGTATACATGTTGAGTACATGTGCTCTGATGTGTTGGTGCTATATAATTGGCGTGACCTCGCCTATCTATAAACTGTTGAATAAGATCAATAGATATATTGGGATTTCAAATCGTCGTGAGTTCTAGAATTCATGAATTTTAAAGCAAGTGCCTTGAAACGGATAAGCATCAGCTCTATCATGAAATTCCTGCAAATTAATAAAAAAGCAATTGTAGAATAATGTTCTACAATTTCTTTCTAGTACCATATTAACTGTTAGATAGCATCAACCATTAATTTGCACACAGCTGGCAAGGTGTCATACCAATTGCAGCCTATACAGATTGGTGGTTTTACTTACAAATTGCAATAGCCATGAGACATCAGTCATTAATTCAGGGGGTTGAGCATGAACAATATGCATTTAAATGAAATTCTCAAGTGAAATGGGCAATGAGAACTCTATTAAATAGCCACTATAAGAGCAACACAGGCCCTTTATTTTCAAAGTATGAAATCCTAAATGTCTTTGATACCTACCATTTAAATCTTATATGTTTCAACATTATACAAATCAACTGCCAAGTGTACTAAGCATGCTGAAAATTACAAGTACAAAACAAGAAATACCCAGGATTATATTGTAAACAAAACAAACAAAACATTTTCAAACCAGGCTGTCAAAAATTGTTAAAAAAGTTTCTTTCAAATATTTCTGGAACTTCCGTAATAAAATGGTCAAACAATGTAAACATGCTAAAAGCTTCAGAAATATTTTGAAAGTAACTTTTCTCTCAATATACTAGTTTGAACACTTTAGACACAAACTGTGTAGTATAAAACTGTATACTTTGGAAATTGTAATTTGAATACTCTCATTCGTTTTGGGCACTGTCTTGTATTTCATGTTTTTCTTTGTTTAATAATTATATTTGTTTAAATTTTTGTTTTTTTGTAGGACATAATATGCATATAGTATAGTAGAACATAATGTTACTAGTATTGAAAAGCAGGTAAATCATAATGTGCTCGGTTGTTTTATAACAGGTTGTACAATGTACACCCTGGTTAATCTTTACTCACATAATTTACAACCTGGGGATGTTAATGTAGTTCATTTTTCAACCCAGGGTAATCATAGTCAGTTGCATTAACAACTTGAAGTTTTTAGTGAAGTTCATTTGTCAACCAGCATAATGGGTGATATTTTATAGCAGGTTGTATTGTGTTCAACCTACGTGATCTTCATTTACATAATTGACAATTTGAAGTTGTTTTTGAATTTACTGGTCGACCTAGGGTAACCATAGTTGAGAGTATTTCTTGGTTCCCACACAGTCAATATCATATAAGATGAATCATTTCTCTGAACAACATTCATCGCAACACTAAGCCTACCAACCACACAAAGGCATGGGAATG
>JXSR01S012692.1:124582-145365 GCA_000969725.1 Ophiothrix spiculata
TTCATCGCAACACTAAGCCTACCAACCACACAAAGGCATGGGAATGATGACATTGACAACAAATCACACTCAGCTTGTGTCGTATTATCTTTCTCTATATACATCTAAATACATATAAATCCACATAACAGACTGTCCGCTATTATATTTTTGACCTACACTTCATGCCAAATATCAAACGGGTGCTGCTGTCCACCCTGGTGATCTTCACTTCCGTACTTACCAATTTGAAGTTGTTAATAAATTTCATTTGTCAACCCAGGGTAATCATAGTCAGTTGATATATTTTAAGCCTAGATATACTTAATAGTAAGATAATGTTGTATGTTCTACGTATGATTTAATAGTAGTATAATGTAGTATGTTCTACGTATAGGGTCCACGCACTAAGTGGAAGACAACCCTGGGTTGGTCAACCCGGGGTTGCCTAACCCTGGGTTGACTATCATGTGGGTATTTCCACAGCGGTGGAAATACCCACATGATAGTCAACCCAGGGTTAGGCTACCCCGGGTTGACCAACCCAGGGTTGTCTTCCACTTAGTGCTTAGGCTCTATACGCAGAACATACTACATTATACTACTATTATTATGCCTATGCTTGAAATATATTGTTTGTTTGTTTGTTATGACTATGATTACCCTGGGTTGACAAATAAGCTTCATTAGCAACTTCAAGTTGGTAATTACGGAAGTGACGATCACTAGCACCCGTTTGATATTTGATATCCGGTACAAATTGATCTGTTCATGTTTTTCGGGACTGGACACATGGTTTTTGTTGCTTACGCGAGTGACTCAGTGAGGAGGATTTTTCAATAAGTTAACGAGACATAAATCATCATGAAACTTACGGAATAATCAAAATTTGTATAAGGCGTAACAAAAAAAATTGATGTGTTGCCCTCACCCGCCCGGTCGTAAATTTCGAAATTCTACGACCAGCATTTTTATTTTTATTTTTTATGTTGTAATTGTTTTGATATTTACGTGTTTTTCGCCTTGAAAATGCAGTAAATACTTCGGCGACTCGACGGACATGTTTTTGTTTTGGAAGACTCTATTCGCAGAATCGTACTGCGAATAAATTCGCAGTATGGTACTGTGAATAAGAAGATGCCGATATGGGACTGTGAATAAGAAGATGTCGATGCTACACCTACATAAAAATTTGCAGTATCTGCAGTACTGCGAATAGTAGACGAGCTGTCTCTTATTCGCAGTACGATACTGCAAATAGGTTAGTTTTTAGCTAGTCTCTTGTAATACTTGAAATCTTCGATCGCGAAACTACTAGTATGCGTGCAGATACGTAAAAGTCTAGCATTCTCTGTGCAGAGGTCAGCGATCAGAAGTCATCAAGTCATCTTTTTCGTATGTATATTAAAAAAAAAATCAAAATTCTTGAAGTGGAATGAAATAAATGGAAACCTTTTTAGTTACGAGTTTTAATAAATATTAGCAAACAACAGTTTTTATTTTATTTTTTGAATCATTTATTTGTCAAATATTCATGAATATATTTTGCACAAAAAACACTTCTCACCTCACATATTTTGCATTGTACCATTTATCTCAAGATCTGGAGGTCATACTTACATTAATACTAAAAAAAAAAATTAAAAAAAAAAAAAAAAAAAAGTCCGACCGTCCGGTCCTCCCGTTTTTTGGCCCGTGAGGGCAACACAACAATTTTTTTTTTGGCCTAATGTGAGTATTTGTACAATATAGCTGACAAGGAAGAGGTTTATTATGTGATAAAACCGATTTAAAATTGGGGTAGACTTTGACACTTTTTAAGCTTAACTTATGAACCAGTTTAGGTTGTTATCATGGTTATGTACATTTATTACACACTACGCTTAATTTTGATGGAAAGTTTTATTTTCATGTGCTACTTCAGTACTCATTCTCTCATCAATTTGATGCAACTTTTGTTGATTAAGTATGGGTCGCTATTAGTGAGGGGGGCAAGGCTACTAAGGAGGTCCTACCTTTCAATGGTCCTTTTTTTAGACCATATCCATGTTTGTACTACATAATTTTTTTGCCTAGATGCAACTTTAGTTCAAAATAAAATTTGAAGGGATATACAGTACATTATACTTTTCTTTCCACACCAGAAAGAAATGGGAATTTACTGTATGTTTACCTTATGGACTTAGTTTCGGTGGCCCCTGTTCTGAAAAGCGCCCACATACGGCGGAGCCCTGTTCAATTTTTATCTGGACATTTTGTTTTAATCACTGGCATTGTAAGCTTTGCTATGACGTATCTTGCAGATTAATCAAAGAATGGGATGCCTGTTTTTCGCCCTTGAAATAGCCCCTCCAGTGACGCCGCATTGTGTCAAACCGTCGCCGATGTTAAAAATACAGATTTGTATGGCAAAATACAGATTTTTGACTCTCTGAGTACAGATTTCTGACTTTTGAAGTTGGCATCTCTGCATTTAAGTACAATTTGAGTACATTTATAGTACACAAATTTGTACTATATTTGTACTAAAACTGTACTATAATTGTGTTCCAAATGTGCACCTTGTATGGGAAACCAGACATCTTAAATCATTGTATTATTATCAAAATTATGTTCTGATATTGTATTATTTGTATGACGTCTGTTATATCTCAGTCAGATATTGTCTTTTGACAACGTTACTGAGTATCATTATAGATGTAGATGTAGATGTAGATCTTCTCAACTATGATTACCCTAGGTTGGCAATGAAATTCAATAACAACTTCAAATTGTCAATTATGTAAATGAAGATCACCCAGGGTGAACACAGTATAACCTGCTATAAAAATATTATGGTGTTTTTGACAAATGAACTTCACTAATAACTTCAAGTTGTTAATTCAAGTGACTATGATTACCCTGGGTTGACTAATGAAGTTCATTAATAACCTCAGGTTGTCAATTATGCAAGTAAAGATAACCCAAGTGAACATTATACAACCTGTTATAAAACAACTGAGTACATTATGATTTACCTGCTTTGCACTACTAGTAATAGTATGTTCTACCTATAGGAACCTAAGTGGAAGACAACCCAGGGTTAGGCAACCCGGGGTTGCCTAACCCTGGGTTGACTATCATGTGGGTATTTCCACTGCTGCATATATATGTATGATAGTGAAATAAATCTGAATCAGAAGCAGTGAAACACTTTTGCCTTTCCTCTGCAGGTCAAAGAAGATTGTGTTTTTGATGAAACGCCAGAATTCAGACAATCAAGATCAGGTAAAGCCTCTGTTTTTGATCTATTATTCAAATTGACCTAGAAAGGTGGTACGGGTATGTGCGGCCCTCACGCCTTGTCTGCCGCTCCCTAGACCCTCATTTCAAATCAGTTCCTTAGCATCATTTTTTGAAATTTAGTTCCCGAGACCCCCATTTTGAGGAAAATGTAGGAATTTTTTGCTTCCAGAGCCCAAATTTAGCCCAACAAAATTAGTTCTCAAGGTTCATTTTTGGGTCACTTCAGTTCTCTAGACCTCCTTTTCGGAGCCGATCTTCCGCTCCCTAGACTAGGGTTTCAGATATCGGGGATGCACACTCCTACCAAAACCCAAAGTTGGATGCCCCCTCTGTAAATACCTCCTAGTGCAGGAGTGTACAGTTGTTGATTCATTATCTATGAATCTGTTTGTTTAGAAAAAATCTAATCATGATAGAAGTGACGCAAATAATTTCCTGGCTTGCAATGTGATTTTTGAAATGGGTTTTTATTTTTATCCAATTTCATGAACATGAGTACCACTTTTCTGAAACTTTACATAAGTTAGGAATTTTCAGTCAACACATTTTCTAACATCAGTCAACATCGGTGACATTTTTCACATCAGTCAACGTCTTTTCCACATGACACAATGGTGACTGTCAGATATGCTGTTATTTTCATATTTTTCTTGATCAAAACAAATGATGTAGAACAGGTTACATATACGCGGCTCCCCTGACTTGTAATTAATTCCACGTGGCCTCGGCACACTTTATAGAGCAGTTCTAATCATTGGTTTAAATCACTACTTGGACTCCCTGGGGCCAAAGGGCTTACTGCGGCCTACATAATTGGCGCAACCTTAGGTTGAACAATTCACACCCTCATAGAATATACAGTTTTCGCACACTCAGCTCTCGGCTGCAGGACTTGGGACTTGAACGCGAAACGATCAATAGAATATAAAGAGCCTATGTTTAACAGTCCTGAGAAATATAATTTGTGTAAAATGTAGAAGCCATTTGGCTGGAGAAGGGGGGGGGGGGGTGCTGCCCTTGACCTCCACTAGAGCTTTACCTGGACTCCACCAGGGTTCCATAGGGAAACCCTGAATGCCTGGCTACTTATAGTTTTTTTTAAAACCAGTCACAGCCCTGGCATTTGTATCCACACTTAATCATTTCCTGTTGTAGGGCGTATGGAGTACGCCCTTAATTACTGCCAGCTCAGGCGTAGGGCGTATGGGGAACGCCCTAACAAATAACACTATATATTATAACTAATTTCACGACCTCTTACCTTCCAAAAAACAATCACAGGCAATATATACAGTTCATAAAGGTCCATTATGCTGATATTTCATTGAATTATGTAGAATATTTCCAAAGATAAATTTAATTTACTTTAGTCAGTTTATAGATAAAATGCCTTGCCTCCCTGTGGCGGAAAACAGGCGGAAAAAGTGGTTTGAATGGAAAGGGTT
Source organism: Ophiothrix spiculata (assembly GCA_000969725.1). Lineage (NCBI taxonomy): Eukaryota > Metazoa > Echinodermata > Ophiuroidea > Amphilepidida > Ophiotrichidae > Ophiothrix > Ophiothrix spiculata. The sequence goes on from JXSR01S012692.1 coordinate 129,292, forward strand.
AAGCATTGTTTGGTTGCCTTTTTTTACCTGTAATATTACAGATTCCTATGACCAAAGTGAATTATCCCCAGATCCAGAGAGCAAATTATCACAAGTACCAGACCATGTATCCAATGCATTGGCAAACAAACTGGGGGATGAGGCTGAAGAGCAGAATGACCAAGAAATAACATTCAGTTTATGGGACTTTGCTGGACAAGAACTCTATTATACCACTCATCAGGTTGGTACCTATAATTGGAACATTTAACTCTTATTATGAAGCAAGAGGGTTTGTAAAGACCATTCTTATAATTGACATATATACTCCTGTTGTTGATGGGTAAATCCCATAGATTTACAGGGGAGATACAAGGCTATTTTTATTCCGGGATGGAGACAAAATTGGGGTATTCGGGTTTTTGCCGATAGCTTGCCGATGATGCACCACACCTTGTCATAATGCGCGAATATTGAAGCACTCACACACACTTTGCGTGCAGGTTGGCGTATCGTCCGCGTAAAGTATTATTTGCACAGATTGTCTCTACGCATAACCAAGTCTCGGCACTCGGAGTTAATTTTGGGGAGAACCGAGTGGACCCGAATACCCCCTAAACTTTTGATCCTGCTTACCAATAGTTGACTCACAGTCTCCAGTCACTTTGGGTAGATATTTAGCATCATAGGCAGTATAAATAATTGTGAAATATTTTTCCATGGAAATTGGGGATTGGAATGGAGATGATGCAAGCCAAACAGCTTAATAAAAATAATTTCAAGTTTTACATTATTCATAGAATTTTAATTAATGTATTATAATTTCAGGTGTTTCTTTCTAGAAGAACAGTGTTTGTTGTGGTAGTCAATCTAGTGGATGATTTTACTCAGACCAGTACAGACAAGGTAAATATATAACACCCCTATATAGCAACCACATGTGTGGCGGCACAGGATAACCCTTCTTATGGTAATTTTCCAGCAATTTTGATTTTATATTTGGTCAGAAAATAAACAAGTATTCTGAGTTTAAATTTTCAAAAGTAACATCTAGAACCAAATTTATGGTACAAACTATTAAAGTCAACAATCTATGCACAAGTTAAAGAAAACACAGCACTGAAAAATCAGCTGTTAAAGTTCAGTACACTTTGAGCTTTATTCCACAACGGCAGAGCGATGCGCATATAAATAGTAATATTGGACTTGATTAGATCTTAAGAAAGATACAAAAAATATATGGGGCGCTACAGAGTTCAAGATATAATGAGTTTTAAAAAATTAAAATGAACAAAATCTAGTTGTTAATTCACCTCAAACTTAGTCACAATTTTCATGTACAAGGGATCAGAAAAAGGTTTCATATACTTTTCCATATGGATTTTAAATACATTCCTCCTGTAGATTGAATTTTAAAGTTTAAACATCATCTTGCATGGGACCAGATTTGAAAAAAAAAACACCTTTAACTATTTTGTTTCTAGAAATTAAAACTGATTAAGAGTCAGTTGAATTTAATTTGTTGTGCATTTGTCCAGTCCTCTCCATGACATAGAATTATTAACCACCTTGAGCAGAGCGCCCCTCCCAGCTTAATGGGACTGGCCTAGATTCTTCCCACTAATTTTTTACCTACAAAATTTTTTACTTGAATCGATAGAACATGTTTATAATATTATAACCTACAAGTAGTTTTACATGATTTTGAGGAATATTGGAGAAAATTGCAATTCTTTACCTACTTTAATTTTTTACACCGGCGCAGAAACGTGTTGTCAAAACAGTGTTTCTAGTTTTAAAACTTCAAAAGATCTTGTTTCTACACCTGTGATGGCCAAACAAATTATTTTTGATGTAATTATTTCTCTTTTAATATGTATTAAATTATCTCCAGGGGTTTTGTTTGATCTTTTATCTGGTAAATCCATCTGAGATACAAGTTTAGGATTTAAGAAACACATGATAGTAACATCTGAGACGAAAATAACTTTCATCTCAGGTCACACCACTATCAAAGGATGATATATTGCAAATTAATTCTCTCTCAATTTGAGCCATTTGTATGTAGGTTTTTGCATTTTGTGGATTTTTCTATATTAAGATTTATTTATAGCATTTCCCTAAGTTTTTAATTCTTGGTGGAATCTAGGCTAGTTCCTTTAATTAGCTGAGTCTGACCTTCCATATGAGAGGTCCTTAGTTCAAGCCCCAGACTGGGCTTGCATTCAGTCTTACTTTTTGTGTTATTTCTCCATTCTCTCTTATCTTCAAACATTTAACTTGCTTTAATTATATATATGAATGGATTTTTAAATGATCTATTAATTTTGACAACTTACAGGTAATATACCTCTTCCATAGATAAAGTCCTAAAATAGCAAGATCTATCCTGTTCAATAAAAGCTCGAATGCATAAGTAAATCCACTATAAAAAAAGTTGGTATATTTTTGTGATTGTGCCTAATAGATTCAAGCTGAGCTTGTAGAAAGGTAAGAAACTTAGAAAAGTTAACTGCTGGTACATAGCTAGTGTTAAGTATATCTATCTATCTATGCACCATGTCCTATAGGACGTTGGCTCCTCGAACAAATTCAGTTCATCTATTCCTATCTTGCGCTTCCAAATAAGCCTTGTGGAAGGTGGTGCCAACAAGGATGTCATCTTCCCATCTCTTCCTTGGTCTTCCCTGTCTGTTTGTGCCAGTGACAGGTTCCATAAGAATGCGTTTGGGTAGGCGGATGTTGTTCATTCTGCACAAGTGTATTAACAAGTCGTAATTTGGTGGAGAATGAGATGTCTTTATCACTCCAGACTCTCTGTAATTTCCCTAGTGCTGTTGATGCCAATAATAATCTGCTTTTGATTTCGCTGGTGGAGTCGTTTGATGGTGTTAGTGTTACTCCGAAATACTTGAATCCGTTAACCTGCTCAAGTGGCGTACCATCAAGCTGGATCTTTATTGGGAGCTGGTCATCACGGGAGAATACCAAAGCTTTTGTTTTAGGTATACTGATCTCCATCCCATATTTCTTGCTAACATGATGTACTTGCTCAATCAAAGTTTGCAGATCATCCTCTAAGTCAGCGATGAGAGCTATATCATCAGCAAAATGGAGGTCTTTTAATTTGTAGCCATCCACGTTTATGCCCAAGTTTTTACAGTTCTCAAAGGCTTCTGCTAAGATGTTTTTGAGAAATAGGTTGAAGAGGTCTGGTGATAGAAGACATCCCTGGCGCTCCCCAATAGTTGCTTCAAAGTATATAATAAGTTGTTTTAAGTATATACTACCCCCAAAACATTTTTCATTTGGTAAGTAAAAGTGCTTTGTCATAAGCCCATACGAATCTTAGATTCAATTTGTAGGTATACTTTGATCAACACTAAATAGGTGGAAATTATGATTCTTTTCTTCATCTGCAAGTAAACATAATCCCAGTTACACGCCCGACGTAGATATGATGCACGAGTCACACATGCAACGTGTACTGCATCTCTTGCAGTTATGCTGTGTCCAGCTATGCACAAGCTTATCTGTATCAATTTACGATGTGAAGAGGCCGCCTATTTGGTGTTGATCAAGGTATAGTAATTTCCCCTAATGTGAACAAACCTAATAAAATATTCTCCATACCTTGTAGGTTATCCCATCTGCTCTGGATCGACTGGACTTCTGGCTGCAGTCCATCTATACCTTTACAGCTGATGAAATCACTCATTCCAGACAACATCAGAATCAGGATCAACTATCTCCACCAATATTCATAGTTGGAACTCATAGAAATAGTCTTGGTGACTCTGAAGAAGAACGTCAAAAACAGGTAGATGAATGGTAATGATTTAACTTCAGGACTAATGTACAAAACCTTAAAAATAGTGAAACTTTGAAAGCGCATTAGTTAGGTTATTAGGGTTAAAAATTTAATCCATTGATAGTTTTTGGAGAACATGTAGATCTAGAGTCATTTTTAATGCGACTGACAGTATTCTCTTTCCCATATTGCTTAGCAGGGGATTTTTCAGAATTTGAAATTGTTATCTATAGTGTACGTTCTACTTCATATATTTTCTGTCTAATTTTAATTTTGTTCCTGCTGAACGAGTTCGGGAAGGGGACTATAAAATGAGCTTGGTCCGTGTGTCCGTCTGTGTGTCCGTGATGAAACTGTCCGAAATGTTAACCTACATTTTCTTATAGACCGAAGGTGGCACGTTCCTGAAATTTGGTGGGTGGGTGCCCCTTGACCATGCAAAGACCAAGTTTGTACTGGTTAGTGGATCAAAGGTCATCAGGGGTCATTAAAGGTCAAAGGAGGCCAAACGGGGTAAGCCTTGGTGTGCGGTCATTCAAGGTCACAGGAGTTCAAATGGGGTAAACTTTGGCCACATTTGGTGGGGAGATATTTTAAGCATCGTGTAAACCCGAGTTCTACTTGTTTCATATGAAATATCTATTTTAGTATGAGTCAACTATCAAGTATGAGTCAACTAGTCTTATTGTCCCCCGCTGTCAAAATGTGGTTAGAAAGGGACTCTGAAACCATAGATATCTTTCTGTATGGATGTCAGTCAGTATGTATTTAATGTGTTGGGTGTGGAGTGTGGGGTGTATGTGCATAAAATGTTAACCCTGCACATTATTGGTCACAGTATCCACATTCTTACATAGTACTTGGACATAATTATCACTTGATAGGGACTCATACATGACCCCACTACATTTTACTGAATCCATGTACATTCATGAATTTTTATGGGACTTAACACACATGATCAGTGGTTAGGGCACAATTTGAGTCAAAGGTCATCTAGGTCATCTGAGGTCATTGGCAACATATACATAATTGGTTATAATTTGTCACTATATCCACATACTTTCATAGTTTTTTCCTAAATGTCAGCATTGTTATCTTTAGCGTGAGGTCATAATAATCTAATATGCATTACTGATTTTCACATATGGTGAGGTCATATCCAACGCATCACGTAAGTCAAAATGCTACTTAAAAAATGATGTTTGATGACAGACAATTTTGTATGTAAAGTTTATAGGGTGTTATTTACTATTGTTCAACAAGAAAAATTCTTTCTTCTATTGTAGGTTAACAGCAAATTTGAATGCATTCATCAGAGCTTGCATGGGAAGTGTTACAGAGAACACATAGTCACAGAATATTTTGATGTGGAGAATAGTCTCGATGAAGATGACAGGGTGAGTTTCTTGCTTGGATTCATTGTTTGAATGTGAAGGTAACCTTCTATGCTGTAGTATCTGATTTTTAAACCAGAACAGCAGCAAGTTTCCTCACCTTGGAACAACCAACACCATGAATGACATCACCACCATTTATTTCTTGTTGTATACCTCACTTTATTTTGATCAATTACTTGTGCGTGGGCGTGTAATAAGCCTGCTGGCAGGTCCTATTATTTCCAGTACCACTCGCCGGTTTCAAGTTCCCTGTGACATATATTCACCTACTTGATACTCAAATCACAGCACATTTATGACTCCCAACTCTCCAAAATGTGTAAGCTCTATCTTGCTTTGGTCAAAGTATGGTTTTTGAGATCACTCGATCAGATCGAGCCAGAAGTGTAACTGAAGTGTAAAAGCATTGAATATTTGTTTATTAGCCACTAAGCCTGGGACTAAAACCCGGGTACCCGCCCGTCATGAGCTTACCCGGGTAGAAAATCTGCCAACTGATTACCCGAACTGGACCATAAAATCATAGAATTTTGAACCAAAAATTTTGTGTTCAACAATTTATGATAACATCATCTGATCGTAAGTAAACATGATAAATCATGACCACAATCGGCGAAAAATGAAAATTTTTGGTTTACTTGAGACGTATGGGTAGTTGACACGTCAAACCCGTAGACCAGTAGACCTGTTCCCGTTCTAACATTGTAAATGTTCAATTATCAATATGCCGAGTACCCGACCAAAAAATAATTTAAGTCGGGTACAAGGGTAGATAAATTACCTGAAAAGTCCCAGGCCTATTAGTCACCATTCATCTTATCATATTCAGTACCATCAGTAAATTGAAGCTAAAAAATACTAATTTTCTTTCAAATTTGTTAATTTTGACAGATTTCTGATCTGAAAAGGAAGATGATTGAGGTAATGGAAAAAGAGCCCTATATGGGGGAAGAGATACCACTGAGATGGCTGCAGTTTGAAGACAGTGTCAAGGAGGTTGTAAAAAGGGGACAGAATACTATGACCATTGATGAGGTAAGGAAAGGTTGTTTCAGTGGATTTTATTTGTGCAAATAAATCATTTTCCTGAAGTAGATTTTATTCAGCCAAATTTGGTTCCTATGTGCTTGGCAGCAAAAATTCTTCAGTAAAAGGATTCAAATTTAATTATCAAAATACAGGGTGTCCCAATTAAAACGCAAAGAACTTGCAATATCAACGTTGATATCTCAACTTCAAATCAACCACAATTCAACCACAAAGTTGATATCTCAACGTCAAATCAACCATAATTCTACTAATGATATTTTGGTTGATATTCGGTTGAAATGAGGTTGATATGGTTGAATTAGGTATTCAAACATGCTACAGAGTTGTTCATCGCTAATCAATAAAGATGCATCCATGCGTCTGTGTAATTTTTATCGCGCGAGGGTGGCTTTAGCCATCCGAGTGTGATAAAAATACGCCGACGCATCGGATGCAGAGTTGTTGATTAGCAATGGACAACTTTGTAGCATGTTTGAATACCTTTCAACAACGAATATCTTTCTGAAAACGTATAATTAATTTCTAAATGTTTTCAATTTAACAGATACTCATCTCAATAAAAATACTTTGAAGAATCTGAAACAAAATGCTAGTTTTTAAATGATTGTTGTTGTTTTGTAGTTTTCAATTGTTCCCAAACGCCAGTCCTAGCTTGCACATAGTTGCTCAAGTTCCCAACGTGTGATGAACAGTGCGCCGATTTATGTGCACTGAGTAAACGAACATCCGTGTACGCTGTGCCGTGTGTCACGCGCTTATTTGAATATCAACTGTGGATTCATCACAAATCAACAACGATACGCTTCTGTATAAGGATATACAGTGAGTTGTTGAATTTTGGTTGAATTTCAGTTGAGAAAGTTGAATTTTGTTTGATCATTGTTACAAATTCAACTCATTTCTCAACCAAATATCAACATTGAGAAATGGTTTAGAAGTTTATTTGTGCCCACTGGGTACTGCTGTAGCACAGAAAACAGGCCATCATGCCAAACTCTGTCAAAAACCTTCTTGAAGTTGATGAACACAGCAAAGACCTTCCCGGCTTTCTTCTCAATGTGATGTTGGATTAACATCTTCAAGACAAAAGCGTACTTAACCGTAGGATGTCCAGGTCTAATCATTAAAAAAAACCTTGCCTATTCAAGGGTTTTTAAAAGTTCACTCGGTTCATTTGTACGTTTTAATTTTTACCCTGCATGTTCACTTCAGCATTTTGAAAAGTATGTAAATATTAAAATCTAAGTATAGATCAGATTGTGTGTTCTTGAAAGGAATACCCATATGAAGTGAAATTATTGTGACAATTTGCCTCTCAAGAATCATAAGGAGTTTTAGTTTTGAAAACAAAACACCATTATTAACAATTATTGTTAAGTTGAGTTGATTTCTCCAAGTCTTCTCATTTCTACCTTCATATTTTGTAGGTGAAGCAGTTGCCCGGAGCCAGCGATGTATATTCTGAAGCAGAGTTGACTACCATGCTGCAATTTTATCATGACCTCGGTGCTATCATGTACCACCCTACTGCCAAATCTTCTTTGAGAGAGCTCGTCATACTCAACCCTCATTGGCTGATTGATGTTTTTAGGAAAGTCATCACAGTACTTGATCGCAGGAAACAGGTACTGAAGAAAACTAACCCTTGTAATAACATAGGGAGCGGTTATTTACGGGTAAAAGGGTAGGGAGGTTGCATCCCCCTCATAGAGGGCAGGGGTTAAGTTCACTTTTACATTTTAAATTTTTACCCCGTCCAATTTGTTAACTTGGCCAAATTTATGGTATCATATTTATGAGGGACCAATAAGAATGAGAATCAACAAATGCCCATGTAGAAATCTTAACACTCAGAAAAACCCCACCCACATTGATAGTCTTGGCATATCAGAACATTAATTGGATTTTATTGCACAAATTTGTAGAAACAATTAATATTCTGATGTGTCAAGACTATCAGTTGCATTGTAAATTTTCTGCTAACCTTGTGTTAAGCTAAGCTCCTTGCAATCATGGTGTTACTCAACAATTTGGCTTCTTAATCTTAAAAAAACACAATTAATTCAACATTACATTTAAATTAAATTGAATTACATTATATAACATTACATTGCATTGCATTGCATTGCATTGCATTGCCTTGCATTACATTACATTACATCAAGGTTCTTATAACCTGCTGTTCAATTTGGTTGACTACTTAACCATTTTGATGGTTCCAACTCTAAATATTTGGATTACATTACATTGCATTACATTGCATTGCATTGCATTGCATTGCATTGCATTGCATTGCATTACATTACATCAAGGTTCTTATAACCTGCTGTTCAATTTGGTTGAGCACTTAACCATTTTGATGGTTCCAACTCTAAATATTTGGATTACATGTTTTAATCTATAAATTTACCGTTTCTTAGATTAGATAAAGTTGTTAACCCTATCATTTTGAAAGTGGTTTTAATACCTTTCATTGATTGTGGAGACATATAATTATAGGTCAAAGATATGTAAAATCATCCAAAGGTAAAGTGATCTACCATAATATGAGTTTGAATACAATATTGCAATTCTAAGGCTCAAGGGCTTTTACTTATTCTGATGAGTAATATGAGTTTCCACTGTATTTATATCAACATAACCCAATTTATATAATTCTTAAATATATTATTGTTCATTGATTGACTAAAAGATGTCACATGATGATAAATAGTACCACTATTTCGAAAGAAAACAAAACAATTCTATATTTGAGGGAGCGAGATACTATTTTTGAGTGAGATAGGCTACTATTTCATGTTTAGCCTCATCTCCAAGGGCAGCGCTACTCAGCGCAATTGAATTCTATGGCGCTGAAGCAAGGAATCAGAAAGGTGCATTATACAACAAGAAATCGATGCCAATCTATCTTCTAAGTATCAGGTATGGCATTTAGCCAATCAGTGAACAAAAAATATATTTAATAAATGATATAAAACAAATATTTAATGATCTTATTCGGGATCAAAAGGGGAATCTATTGGTCTCCTTGGTGAACTGGAGGGCGCGAGGTACTATTTTCCCTCGACCTTCAGTCTCAGGAAAATAGTACCTCACACCCTCAAGTTCACCTCGGGGACCAATAGATTCCACAAGATCCCTCATTATCATTAAATATTTGTATAAAATTGACATGTATGAATATATTTCAAATTGCTCGATATTCCTGGACTTCACATGACAAAATAAAGTTTTTGATATGTTTGTAGAGAGCTGTTGATTTGAGTTCATGGGGACGTCTTGACAATGAAGGCATCCTAGAAGACAAGCTTATCAATGTGATGTGGCAGGAATTCATTGGAAATGACGCACAGTCTGAGGATAAGGTAGGCATTTAACTGTGGCTGTGGATTGTCATTTTGACATTAGATAAAGAAAGATGAGAAATACACATAATAAAGCCCATTATTATAATTAACATACTCTCGCCGTTGATGGGGTAAATCCACAGAATCGGAACTCAGAACGAGCCCAAGTATGATATTACCCTACTTGCTCTCATTCTGATTTCCGATTCCCCGTCCGATTCTGTGGATTTACCCCATCAATGGCGGGAGTATATGTCAATTATAAGAATGGTCTATACCAGACATTAAAGGGAGCGGGTTAGCACAGCGTTATTTCCCATGCTTAGCACCAATGAGGTCACGGGTTGATTCCCGGGCAGGCGCTTTATGTGCATTTGGTTTTCAGTCCATGCTCGCTTCCGTAGGTTGAAGATAAGCTTCCTTTAGCTTCCTTTGTACCAAGTACCTAGTTGGATTTCCGTGGCGAAAGCCTTAACAAGATGATTACTATCTCCCAACTTTAGATATCTAGTATGTTAGATAGGCGTTAGCAGCAGCTCTACTCCTGTTCATTGGTTGTCTTGTTTGTCTACTTCTTTGTAATGTGTACCATGACCGTTCTATGCGGTGACTATTTTGTTAACAAAACTCTTGATTTATCTGAGGGACTTGATACTCGGTGTATAGACCACTTGCCCAGCATACAAGAGATCTGTTGTTTAGTCCCTGTTCCGCCAGGATTTTGTTTCAAAGTAAATGAAATCTTGGCTTCAATCAATCAATCAATCAATCAATCAATGATATACAGTACTTGCATGAAATGCATACCCCATGAAGTAGTCTATTCGTACAGGGGACCAACGGCTTTATGTGACATCCCAAGCACGGAGTAGTAAAGTTTCTTGCCCAAGGAAACAAGGAGGCTGGAACGGGTTGTTTGTTATTTTTGAATGGTGGTAGATTTTACAACAATACTGTTGGTATAATTGATCAGTTTTCAGATGAATTGAGTCATGAAGATATTGCTTAACCTCAAATTAATACATTTAAAAAAGGTGGCACAATTTAGGTTTCAGTTGTAAAACTTGGTCTGCATAGCGTGAAAGGACTTTTGCTTGGTGTAAGGCTTTGTTCCAACTATATTCTGTAACTCTGGATTAAAAAAAAAACCCATATACCTTGATGATATTGATCTTGAAGTTGTAGGATGATAATTAGAAAAATATTTGCCTTTCTTGTTACATCAAAGTATGTAGATGTATCCAAGGGATGGGGGGTGGAGGGGCACTGACCTAGAAAGGTGATGCGGGTATGTGCGGCCCTCAAGATCCCCTTTTCACACCTTGTCTGCCGCTCTATAGACCCTCATTTCAAGCACAAACTTTAGTTCACAAGCCTTATTTTCGAAAATTGTTAGTTCCCTAGTCTCATTTTTTGAAATTTAGTTCAAGCAATATTTTGAAAATTTTTGCTTCCAGAGCCCAAATTTTGCCCAAGAAACTAGTACTGAAGGGTTGTTTTTTGGCCCTTTCAGTTCTCTAGACACCCTTTTCAGAGTCAATCTTCCATTCCCTAGACTAGGGTTTCAAATATCAGGGCCGCACATCCCTACCAAAACCAAAGTAGGGTGCCCCCTCCCCCGGATGTATAATCGGCTCCTTCATTTTTTTGTCCAATTCCAAGTGTGCAACTTTCTAATTTCTGTGAACCAAATTGACAATACTGAATTGAAACTACTTTTTACAAGCTCAAGAGGATAAAATGGTTATAGATAGCCTATAAGTACAAGTGCATTTTCTCTTGTTTGCTTATTGGCAGAAATCAGCTCTGTTGGAATTGATGGGAATGTATGATTTGCTTGTGGAACAGTGTCCTACTAATAAGGTTAGTTTTAACTTATAGTCTTGTTTTAATAGTGCACATAATCAGTGCCATCCAGTACAGAGTAGGCCTAGTACAGAGGCATTATTTATTGGCTACCTTCATTCATAAATGGCAGCACAGTGTCTTTGCATCACAAATATTTAAGGCTGGGGTAAACTGTTTTTCCTATTCGAAAAATTGAAATTTTCAATGGAATTCTAAAACAATGTGTTTTTTTTTGATAATATTTCAAATATTAAGAATATTAAGATAACATTTAAAAATACTGGTTCTCGGAATCACACGATCCCCCTGGCCGACGCGATCAGAAAAATGGAAAGTTTAGGGAAATTTGACATCATATGATCTTTGACCTTCAGATGTGACTTTTGACCTCATCAACATATGAGGGTTCTTATATTATATCCACAAACCAAGTTTGGTTCCAATCAGACTTCAACTTTTCAAATTAGGCCAAATTGACATTTTCAGCCTATTTTACAACTTGACCCCAAATGACCTTTGACCCTAGTATGTGACCTTTGACCTCATCAACATATTAGGATTCTTATATCCATATTCAAATTAGGTCAAATTGACATTTTCAGACCTATTTTACAACTTGACCTCAAATGACCTTTGACCTTGGTATGTGACCTTTGACCTCACCCACAAATGCGGGTTCCCATGAAGCACCCATGACCCAAGTTTGGTTGAAATCTATCGAAGTATGCAGAAGAAGAGGCAAATGTCAACCCTTTTCACAACGCCAACACCAACGCCAACAACAACAATGCCGACGCAGACATCCACTACTATGCCATAATCCCCCTTCTACTTTTCAAGCCAGGGGGATAAAAATGTGTGGAACCTGCATTAGTCAATTTTTCTATATTCCAAAAGGTAAACAAGTTTTATCAAAACAAGTTTACATTTTGGTCAAAACACTGACATCTGATACCATTTTAGTTCTGACTTGGTTAGGTTTGATTAATTTGGTTGGTTTTAATTTCTATGACAATTTCAAGGTTTTTTTTTAATTCCAATACAGGAGCAACAGCAAGCCTCAAGGTGCTATTATGTACCATCCAGGCTGATGGAGACCGATAATGACAGTAGGGATGAGAGTAGTGATGATTGTCCGAATACGGTAGTGTTCTATGCAGATTTCAATGGATTCTTACCAGGTAAATTGATGCAAGGAATGAGAATAATTTCAGGGTTAATTGGTTACCCAAGTTTGAGTTGGTTTATACCACTGATTCCATTGGTTCAATTAGGCCTAAAAAAATAATTGTTTGATTGGCGTAACATAGAGAAAAAAATAGGGTAGGTAGGTCGGATTTCTTTTTTTTTAATATTTTTTTTTTATTTTTTAAGTCTATGTTTCACATACAAGAACACAAAATATATGACACATATATATACAAAAACATCTTCACTTTTTCTTTAACTCATCTTTTATTTGTCATTTTGAATGTCCTGCAAGCCATATCTTGGGTCACCATGAATTCCCATCAAATTTAAGAATTTGGAGGTTTTTAACCATGCTTAAAAAAATAAAAATGTTTAGGGTCGGGGGTAAAAATAGGGTCGGTCGGGTTACGCCAATCAAACAATTTTTTTTTAGGCCTTAGCTTGGCAGTACTAGTATAATTTTTATGTGATTGTAGTAAATATTGGATTGAGTTACGATTGAATATCAATCAATCAATCAAGCAATCAAGCAATATACACTGTACTGGCATGACATGCATACCCCATGAAGGAGTATATTTGTACAGGGGACAAAAGGCTTAAAATGTGACCCGAGCCGAACCATGGAGCAAGTAGAGTAAAGTTTCTGTGTGCGGGATGTTCCTGGAAGAGTTTTTATTAATGGATTTTTACAATTTTTACAAAATAACATACTAGCGATGAAATTTAAAAAAAATCATATGATAGAATTGGAACAGATCTTCAGCCTGATTCTTGAATCAGTCAGTCACGAAAGGATTTGGCAGGTATGTGGTGGTTGGGTGTCTGTGGGAAGTGTGTGTTTGTATGTGAAACATTTAGTACACACTTTTTGGTCGACACTTCAATATCTCTTACTCAAAGATTTGAATAACACTTAATGAGTTTGTTTTAGACGAAGAGGAGAAGCTCCAACAATCCCTATTTAACAAGTTTGTTCAACCCACCTGGTAACCGCATGAAACCACTTTTGGTACTTAGCATAGACCCCCTAGTTTACTTCTAGGGGGGTAGTCGAAATTTATTCATGCAAGAAGTTTAGTTTGAGGGCGCTCTTTAAGATAAGTGCTTATTTTACTAGATATCAAGCCCTTTTGTATAAAGTGAATTTTGCTAAACAAATATTTTTAAATATTGAATGTTTTATCACTTATTATTTCTATGCATGTCAAGAAACAATGTGTTGGTCAAAAATGTAATAATATGGGGATTTCATCTCAAAATGGCTGCCATGAATATTGAAACACGTATTTTAGGTGTTTTGGAAACTTATTGTTTTATTTTCTATGCTTTCACTTTTAATTTAAACAGTTTTAGTCTGTAAGATATAGGTAGAGACCCAGTAGATGCCATTACAAAACTTAAAACACACTGTGAAGAGCCATGTTTATCGTAGAGGGCGTTCTTGTGATGGCCCATTGAATATCTTGAAATGAGACCAATGTTTTAGTCAGTTAACTTTATTCATTATAAAGGCTGTCAAAATAATATATATTATGTATATAACTATTATAAATCATAAAAGAAAGAGCAGTAACATTTTTTCTTATCTCAACATGCCCCCACCCCCACCCCCACCCCACCCCCAAAAAACTCTAGATTTATTCTACTGATAAGTAATGTGATATTATAATATTTCTATTTAATTGAAATTGCTCAAACAATATTAAAATCACAAATGTTGAGATATTTGTTTACAAATTGTCTGTAATTACACGCTTTATAGTACGTACTTATTGCCTAAAACTAGGAAAGACTTCAAATTGATGGAGACAAAAATAGTGATGCTACAATATCTGATGAAGGACGGACTCCAGTTAACACTGTATGCGATAGCTATTTGGAACCCAAACTATCTATAAAAGCCGCAGAAAAAGCTCTCCAAGAGAAGTTAAGATACAAATCTCATTGACACAAGTCGCAAAGCAATGGACACAATATATTCCTAGTCTGGAAAACAAGGAAAACCTTATTGCAACTTCGTACTCGGATATGACATAAGATTGAGAGTGACTCGAAGTAGATCAGCACAACCATGGAAGTTCATGCACAGTGCCATTGATGGTTTCAAATCATGAAGAATCTGATCGCACATGGCACCTTCTTCATGTATTGCAGGCATGTCATATTTGCAATAGGTTTGTCATTCAATGTCAGATTCTGATCTTGGTATACTGTGATATCACATTTAAACATCTCCAGGGCACAAAACACTGGATGTTTACAGGGAGTTTGTCTCGATTCATTCCAATTTACACAATCTCTTGTCATCTTGGGTCAAATTCAAGTATCGCATTTCTTAGAATTATACAGTTACGTGACTTTAATTGGCCCCACAAGGGTTTTCTGTGGCATTAAAATCTAAGAATAAAACTTGTAAGCCTAAAACTCATTTTAGATAGACAGTATTACAGAGAAGGCCTGCCATCTCATGGGACCTCCTCATTCTAATTTGATGGTAACCTTCGTGGATGTGAATTGTACATATGTAGGCCTATGTGTCCCACCTCTACATAGGCAGCTCAGAAGATTAACATACTTATGTCCAGGATATGCCAAACTAATCATGATTCTGGCTATTGGCTCTTAGGACCTATTGGCTATTCTGTCAGAAGCAGAAACGAAAAGAATTATTACCACCAACATCTGACAGCTTTTTCCATCCTATTAAACGTCCCAACTTCAAAACATACATCTAACAGGGCTCTTTGAAGACAATGGTCTATTTGCCGTCACCAATCAATGGATGGGAGTTGCGAATTGGAACACACGAACCAGTCTTCATGACTCAAGAGACTTGTTGAACTTACCTGACGGGGTTGCAAATCATTTTGTTCTGGGGCCATCTGTATGTGTCGATCCAGTGATATGAGCTGTACCGAACCATGTTTATGCATGGGATATGAAGCTTGCCAAAACCAACACACATCTTGCATTGAAACTGATGTCAAAGATTATAAGCCTTCATGTTTAGTTTGTATTTTGACAAAAAGGTTTTTATGACTTTATCCGCAACCCATTACTTATATTTAGCTGTCCTTGCTACTTAAGGAATGAAAAAAAATATGTGCTTCGGGTGATCATTGTCATAAGCTGGCTTCCAACACCACCTCTTAGTATCTTAGCAGTGGCGTGCCCAGGATTTTTTGAGTGGGGGGGCACAATCATCAGTTCCCCCCTAATGACCAATAGCGGCAGAAGGGTAAAATGTGATACTTTTAGATTTTTGTTGATAATGCGCGAAATAATACCAGAAAACGCGCAAAATTTTTGCTTTTTCATATTTAAATTATCAAAAACAAAGGGAAATTCAATGTATTTTCTTCTCTTTCCTTTTGATTTTTTTCTCTCCTCCCCTTTCTTTTCTATCTTTTTGTGTCAAGATGCCCGAATGGGCCGTTTCCCCCGA